>JAUTBZ010126296.1:0-15016 GCA_032361785.1 Lepetodrilus galriftensis | reverse complement strand
TTCTAATAATTCGTACAGCCGCAAATTTAATTATTTTCTCCTGATCGTATTAATAGAGAATATACGGTATTATAGTTTATGATAGATATGCAGATTAAGGGCATGTTTCCTTTAAAGTTATTCAACTTAATGTATTTAATCAAAGCAGGATCATTTCCATCATTGTGTGTGTGCATGGTTGTTGTTAATTGTGGCTCATCCCCTCATAAGTGTTGTACCTCCATGATGTCTTGTAGTATTAACTTAATAACATTTAATAACATTTAATCTTTTTTAATATTTTTATTTAAGATTTATTGTAACCTTTAAAAGACATGTGCCCGAGATGTAGTTAGAAATGTTTTCACCTAGATGTCAAAAAGTGAATTATGTTGATTTTTGTTTATGTTGTTTATAACATTTCATATCAAGCAAAGTAAATAAAAATAATTGTATATCTATTTCTTGGCTGTATGTTAATTATTTTAAAGTAAATTTTAGGGTCATTTATCTTTCCAGTGTTTGAAAATTCATAGAAATATACACTGTCCTGAAAGCTACATCTTTGATCATCAAGGGGAAATGCACACAAAATATTTGTGTAAAGTTAATATCCTTGTGAAAAATTACCGGCTTCAGAGTAGTGGCTGCTGCAGGGTTTGGTTTTTTTGCATCAAGAATTTCAAATTTCAAGATTTATTCATTGAACATATTAACATTCTTCAAATACAGATTTAACCCTCTCCATGCTGAAGGTGACCAGACATGCCATAAAGAGCTGTACCTGTGTCTAATCTATCAGAGAGAGGGTTAATGGAGCAGAATAATAATTAATTTTCGCGTTCCATCAGGGGAGAGATTGAGACTGTTAACGGAGGCAATGGAGCGGGCGCCGTCCAAGTCGTACCTCGGGGCGATCGGGGCGCTGTCCAAGTGGATCACGGACATGGAGAGCATCCTGCAGACGGAGACGCTGTCCATCAACAGTCCCGAGACCATGGAGGAGCAACAGCTACAGTACAAGGTGAGGAGCATACCGTCCAGGGAGTTGAGAAGGAACGTGAGAGCGCACTGATCCATTGACTGGGGTAATAATGTACCACTATGAGCACGCTTTCGAGAATGGATTTGGTGCAATATAAATGTGTGCATTTTATTTTATTTTATTATTATTATTATTGTTGATATTGTTGTTATTATTATTATTATTATTATTATTATCAGCACAGACTGTTTGTGTTGGTTATCAGCAAGGTTATTTAGCAAAGTAGGTAATTTGGAAACATAATTGTTTTCTCGTCACAAATGGGTGAAAGATTCCCGCAGCAACGTTAAACTCCATATTCATTCACTCACTGGGAAAATGTAGTACATATCAGCATCGTTAATCTTACTGATGATGGCATTTCTTATTATCCAGCTGTGCGAATATTAGATGAGAATTGTCAAATGTTTCCGATTGTTGGCAAGGTTATGTAACAAGGGAGATAATTTGGGAAATATAATAATGATCTCCCTTTTAGTGGTCTGATCATCCTGTATACTCGTAGTTGGCAGCTAATGTGTTAACCCTCCAGTACCCCCATGATTATTAGACATAGTAATGGCGGAAAATTCTAATTATTAATTTGTCCTGTGACAGGAACTGCAGGACAACCTGGACGACCACCAGGCCAGTCTGGAGTACGTCAACCAGACAGGACAGGAACTCATCGCCACGGCAACCGCCACCGAGGAAATCGGCGACCTGCAGAATGACCTGAAGAATCTCAACGGCCGATGGACCGACGTGTCCTGTGCCATCTTGGAGAGACTCAGCAAACTGGACCGGGTCACTGGGCTGATGAAGCAGTACCAGGTATGTAGTAGTGTGTAGTAGGTGTGGAGGTGGTGTTGGTGCCGTCAAATGTTGGTAAACTGTTCGCGTATTTTCTCCTCCTGTGAACTCAATAGAACCTATTGAAGCGGTTGCTAACTTACCAGCCATGCTACTGTTTTAAATAAAAACATGTCAGTACCAGCTGGTGCTAGCATGTTTCCTTCAACATTCAGCGCTACGGATGTTGCTGGTTTCTTCATGCCCTAAACTGACAAGCCATTATATAAGTGAAAGAATCTTGAAAGTGGCTCTAAACTCAATTTGGGTTCAAATCGATTTTTTTAAGTACACTAAAGTGACAAATATCAGCCATGTTGAAGTCACTGATTATGTAAATCTATTTATAGAACCAGCTGGTGGGACTGACGCGGTGGATGGACGAGATGGACGTGTTTCTCCATGCGGAGGATCCCGCCTGCGGAGACATCGCCACTCTGGAGGCCCAGCTACATGAGAGCAACGTACGTACAGATCACATGACCATCACTTCCTGTAGCACCGCTCAAATGCATTTATAAGATCCAAAGTGCCACACTTTCTGTAACAAAATATATTGGAAATTCTAACATGACGTGTATGAATAACCTACAGCGATTGGTCAAAAATAATCGTAAAATTGGAAATAGGAAATATAAAATAAATATATTTAATAATTTGAATAAAATCGAAATGTACATTTCTTGAAAACTTTCTTTTACAGAGTGTCTTAGATGATATCAAATTATTGCGACAGAATGTATCAAACATAGATAACCTGAGCAAATCACTGAAAGATGAAGGTGATGCAATATTTCAAGAGAACCTGGAGATGGAAATGCAAAGCATGGACACAAAATGGGAGAGAGTTGTCTCTCTTGCCGAAGAACAAAACGAGCGTTTGAAGAAAAGATTGGAATACAGTCGAGCAGCATATGACAAAATCGAAGAAATTACAAAATGGCTGGAACCGCTCAAGGTCGATCTCGCGAACAAAGATTACTCAGTTGGAAGTGCTAATGATCTGAATGTCAAGAACAAAAAATTCAAGGTCAGTATTAAAACTTGACTGACCGTATACATATTTCATTCAAAAGCAGAGATTCCTGCAGTGACATTAAACTCCATAATCACTCATTATTAAATCATGTGGATTAAAATCTAAAAGTAATTATAGATGACTTGTTCCTACAGCTTATTAATTTCAATATGGTAGAGGTCTGCAAATGTTACTTGGATTATCTCCCCTTGCAGAGTCTAAAGAAGGAGGTGGCACAGCGAGAGGGGGAGGTGGACGCCCTGAACGAGGAGACGAACGACATGTTGAACCGAGCACCGTCAGGGACGTTACCGGAACTGGCGCGGTCGCTGATGAAGCTGAACACGCTGTGGACGGAAGTCTTCCAGAGAGTGGACAGATACCACTTGTTGTACGAGAACTCCGACAGCCAGTGGAGGGAACTTAAAGGTATCGCCCGCTTTTCTTTCTCATGGAAATATTACTGGCAATTAATAGTAATTTTCGGTTTGTCAACTGAAATTCATTTCTAACAGGGGAAAAAAAAGAAGAATACTTTCTAATTTAAGTTGATGCATATTGGTGAGATATTCCCACAGCAATGTAAATCGATCCTAATAGAAAATTAATATAAATTACATATAAAATGTAATCAGAATGTAGAGCAATAATTAAATTGTTGCTTTTAAAACAGTATAATATTTTGTATTCCCCTTCCAAATTATGATATTAATATTTTTATCACATGAAGAAAGTTTCGACTAATATCAAGCAATGAAGTTATGTTGTTTTTATTGTCTTACATAACTTATTTATATTTATACATAATTTATATTATAATTTAACATTGTAGTAGTCGCGTTTGGATGAAATATTCCTGCTGATTCAATCAATCAAAATCAAAAGTATGGAAAGTTTCAATGTATACTGATGGTCATAAGTTTGTGTGCAGATCTGCTGGTCAATGAGAGGAGTTTCCTGCAGAGTCTGGAGAGGAAGGTGAGGAGGACGTCCGCCACCAGCTCTGACGCCGAGGAGATCTCTGAGGAACTGGATGTGAGTTGTTGAGAACTTGCTATTTCATAAATCATTATGTCAAGAATCTCCTGATTTCATTATTAAGTATATTAAGAATTTCTTGTCAAATATGTGGCGATTCTGGTGTGATTTTCATTAAGAATGTTCTATGTTGTCGTTCAGGACGTGGAGAACCTGCTGAGAGAACACAACGACAGCAACAGGAAGAGGGTGAACGACCTGGCCACGGACCTCATCAACAACTCCATCATGGCCGATGTCGTCAAGAAGGAGCAGGACGACTACAACAACAAGTTTGACTCTCTGGAGGCAGAGGTAGGAAAAAAACAAAACTAGCGTTTCTTTTTAGCTGATTGATAAAGGCATTGATGATATTTCATTGTGTCATCAAATATATGCATACAGGAGAGAGACATTTTCACTAGGTCAGTAAGGGAGAGTACGTATTTGCGTCTTTACTTGTTTTATAATTGGTAAGTTGGAGGACGATGATTTTTGTACATGGTAGGAAAAAGTGCTAGATACATCTGTCCGAATCAATTAGGATCTATCTGACTGTTAACCATTGCCTCAAGGCATTTAGGATCTATCTCACTGTTAACTGTTGCCTCCAGGCATTTAGGATCTACCCCAATGTTAACTGTTACCTCCAGGCATTTAGGATCTACCCCAATGTTAACTGTTACCTCCAGGCATTTAGGATCTATCTCAATGTTAACTGTTGTGTGTGCATTTAGGATCTATCTCAATGTTAACTGTTGCCTCTGTGCATTTAGGATCTATCTCATTGTTAACTGTTAACTGTTGCCTCCAGGCCAAGGAGAAGGTGAACAGACTGGAGCGGTCAATCCACCAGGCACAGAAGATCGAGCGGCAGATGCTGGAGATGTCGCAGTGGATGTCGGACATCACCGAGTACCTGCAGTCCAGACTGGACGCCGATGTCCTGGCGGGGGATGTGCCGCAGGAACATGAGGTTAGTCCCACAGACTCGCAGTCCGGGATCAGCTGGACACAGTCCGGGATCAGCTGGACACAGTCTGGGGTCAGTTGGACACAGTCCATGGTTATCGGATGATGAACATGTCATAGAACATCAACATGTTGGGATGTCTTCTAAGTTGAATTTCAGGATGGGTCGTAAGACATTGGAAGGCTAAACTCCTCAGAACTGTGGGTGCTGGCAGGTTTACTACAACACTATGGGGAATAGGTCCTGTAGGTTTCATCCTGTATAATCACAAGCTAACAAGCAAAATAATCTTGAAAATTGCTCTCGCTCCCAGCCCCCCAATCTGCCATCCACCCACCCTCGCCCCCAATTTAAAAAATAAACAAAAACATTTGATTTATTTGTAAATTTAATGTATGTGCTTGAACTATTATATTAGGGTGTTAGAATTAATAGTAGAGTTATGGTAGCAATGTACGTGGTATGGTACCCCGGGTGTAAGCCCATTGTTATGGTAGCAATGTATGTGTAAGCCCAGTGTTTCCTCCAGCAGTCACTGAAGGAGGAGTTCCGGCAGCAGGAGGACCTTCTGAAGGAGCTGGAGCAGCAGGCCACCGACTACCGACAGCAGGGCAAGATGGAGGCCGCCTCCAGGCTGGACCAGCAGACACAGCTCCTCAAGGTACGAGCCACTGATTGAGGGACAGCTTCTGCATGAGTAACACAGGGCACAGTGGGGTAATGTAGCATCAGATAGGAGGCACCTGGTTGAGAAAAAGCGTGAAAGTATCTAGATTAATGTAATGTCAGATTATTTGAGCTGACAGATAATGCTTGTACACCAGCATCAATATGATTTTTTTTCGGATTTCCAGAAACACTTTGCGGATGTGATGGTGAAGTTCCGCAAGTTCCAGCGTCCGGCGGACTTCGAGCCGAAGATGAACCACGTGAAGCGGGAGCTAGACAACATCGCCGACCGCTCACACTTGCTGGAAGTCCCAGGGGACGACGTGGAGATGCTGCAACAGCGTCATGAGACCTGCATGGTGAGTGACTGTGACAACAGCATCGGCTGACTGCCGTTCTTGACCCGTGTCCTGCTCCAGGGAGCGATAATAGTGCTATGAGTCGTGACTCAATATACATGTATATGGAGTTATGGCTCTTGTAGCCCTGTGATTGGTGTGTGGGACAGACCAGGGTCAATACACTGCTATTGGGTGGTCGATCCATGGAGATGTCTTGGGTTGTTACAGAAGGGTAGGAATGTGGTCCAGGCATAGCTTAGAGCGCAGTGATTTTATATAATCGTTTGTATAATTTCTCAACGCTCTCATTAGTAGAAATGATACCCAGATGGTATAAGATTGTCGCATTTTCGAATACAAAGGCAATTATGGGAGCTAGGTCTAGGGCCAAGACATAATAATATTAAGAAAATTTATGTTGATACAAACTGTGATTGTAAGCCTTTAGAACAAGAGGAAAATATATGATAATCCTATTTTTGTTTCAGAAATTTTACAGAACAATGAGCGAGCTAAAACCAGAAGTGGAATACGTGATCAAGACAGGTCGGCACGTAGTGGAGAAGAAACAGGTAGACTTCCCCGACGCCCTCAATAAACAGCTGGATGCCATTAAGCAACAATATAATGACCTGGGGGCACAGGTATACTAGCTCTGTCACCCGTAGCACTCACAGCTTCATGTAGCCTGGCCCTAATACATTACTGCATACACATCCATACCTTCTGTTAGCATTAGCTTACCTTCTGTGTGGAATCATGCACTACTGAGTGTACATTTGTCTTAGATCTCGGAGCGTGGGAGAATCTAGTTCTAGATATTTTTTAGATAGAATTAAATTCTAGATATTTTGTTAGCAGTTTTCGATTGCATGACTGTCTTTTTGGAAATTCCGAAAAATATGTTTTTATATTTTTAATTTAATTTAATATTATTATTATTATTATTATTTATTATTATTTTTATTATTATTATTATTATATTATTATTATATTATTATTATAACTATTATTATTATTATTATTATTATTATTATTATAATTATAATTATATTATTATTATTATTGTTATTATTATTATTATTATTATTATTATTATTATTATGTTTTGGTGGAGCTTTGTTGGTCATCATATACTATATACGTTAAAACACTAATTGAAGTAATTTACTTACTTTTTAGTGAGTGACTGCATGTACATATGTACACAATTTCTAAAAACGTTTTATTGTTATTGTTTTGAAATCATACATATTATTTTGTTGCACCGTGCTCATAGATTTGTGTTCATAATCACTATACACTGTTAAAATCATGTGAAATATGGGGCGGGTGGTAGCGCAATGGTAGAACGTTTGGACTTCGGGGCCAAAGGTCCTGGGACTCCAGCATCCATGTTCACAAAAGTTGTCTTTCCGATGCGATATTGATAGCATGCACCATCTGTACCATGGCAATGCAGTTATCATCCTAAAAATATACAGCCTTTCAGTTTAACCTTCTCCCTGCTGTAGTCAATCTAATCAGAGTTGCCCTAGCCTAGGGGACGAAAATCTATAATCCAGCATGGAGAATAGACATGGGTGTGGGGGTATTATTTCTATATTCATGTACAACTCACCACCAAATATTTCATTACAGACGCACCAAGTTACAACTCGCACGCAGTGGCTATATATTGGTGTTTATTGGTGTTTATTATGCTGTCGTATTACTGTATTAAAAGCCATCTATATACGAGCCAGGCTACTTTAGCATCATCACCATCAGCATACTAACTGTAGCATCATCACCATCATCAGTCATCATACTAACTGCATCTGCCTGTTTTCCATGACCGCCATCTTGTCATAATTGTCATTAACTGATTTGTATACAAACATCATTGCATAACTTCTAACTGTGATCTATTTTATTGTTGCTCGTGTATGTGTAGATTGTTGCATAATAACAATTAAACACAATTTGGATTTGACAAAGTCAATTTCAAGATCTTGCAGCATGATGACTGAGAGAAAACTAATATTCGTCACATTTGACCTTGACATGATTGGAATTAATATTTGTTTAACTAAACAAAGTTATTAGTATTACTAATTTGGCATGTTGTATGAAAGCTAACAAATTGTTTAATTAATTAAAACCGAATGTTTGTTTACAATGGTATGGTATTTTCACCCCAATTTTACATCATTTCATTTTCACAATGCATGTTTGGAATAATGTTACCTAAATCCTGCTTAAAATATATTCCTAATCATTTGGTTAATTAAAAAAATTCAATTTAAAAATTAATAAGTAATTGATAAATTAAATAACTTTATAATTCAATCTACCAGCCAGTTTAAAATGTTCAAAGTACTACATCTAGTAATTAAAGTCATCATGCTTAATTTTCTTTTTTTTCAATTAAAACAAGATTATACCATTGATCACGATTGATTGTGTTTTCAATTGTATGAATGATAATGACCTGTCATTTATTTATGTTTAACCAAGGTGACACAAGGAAAAGCCAACTTGGAGAAAGCAATGAAAATTTCTAAGAAGCTGAAGAAAGAGATGACAGTGGTCAATGACTTTGTGTCGCTAACCAATGGAGAGCTGGACAAACGCGAAGCCAAGACAACGGCATATAATGTAGACGACGAAATGACATATGTCAAGGTCAGTGAAATTATTATTATGTCAAGGTCAGTTATGACTTGTCATGGTCAGTGAAATATGTCAAGGTCAATTATGACATATTTCAAGGTTAGTCAAATATCAAGGACAGTTATGTCATGAAATGACATGTCAAGGATAGTGTAATTTCATCTATGTATGTAAATCTAAATTAAAACAAGGTTATTTTTCCAGTTTCAGTCGTTATATGTTTGCTCTGGAAGTAAAACTTACAACATTATTATGTAAAATTTATGGGATATTCAAATGTTCATGTTTTTAACCTTACAGAGAAATATTTCATGATATTTTATATATTACTCATGTCAATTTCCTGTTTGATTCCAGACTGCAAAGGATGACCTTGCAAAACGTCAGATCCTGTTGACCTCTATTCGTGACCTGGCGACACAGTTGCGGGACATGAGCGATGAATGGGAGGTAACTGAGACTGGCAACACGGCAGACAAGATGGAGGAGACCACCAATGCTCTGTCACAGAGACTGGCCATGAGGAAGCTCAAACTACAGGTCAGTAGCTGTCAATTACTACTTGTTGCAGGGTATAGTGGATGTAGGTGGGAACCATTGGAATCGGTAGAACCGTAATTTTAATTTTTTTAATTTATTATTATTATTATTATTATTATTATATTATTATTATTATTATTATTATTATTATTATTATTATTATTATTATTATTATTATTATATATTATATATATAGTTCTATCATATATTCTTTTCTTGCGTTCTGTATCAACATAAACACAGAAGACACGTGGTATATATATATAGTAAGTCTCGACATGTTCACATGGCATACAAAGTAAATATTATCGTCCAAATCTACAATATCCTTACAAGATATCCACTTGGCTTTAGGCAAGAAAATGCGATTTACGGCGAGTCCTAAAACTATTAACTCTCACAAAGCTTGTCGGACAACACTTTCCTTTTGTTTAACATTACGTAAGAAAGAAGACCTTATAAAGTATGAGAGCAGATTTAGTGGGGAACTCAGCTGGACGGAGCCCGGAAGTCAAAGAAGCACAGATCTCCTTTATCGGTTCATGACATTGTTTTGCGGTCAGAACACGCGATCCAAATCTTTGATACCGACACGGGAATTACCCCTATTTAGGTATTTAGCAACGAGCTGCGACTCGTTACGAACGATAAAAAGGGAACGTTCGTAACTTTTGTATCTATAAGAAAGTCAAACCTATAAGAAGGGATGCTTGGAGATTACGTTTTACGTCCAGTTTTATGTTTGTGGTCTTCTGGGTTGACTAATAGTGAATTGTATGATAATAAAACGGACAATGCTACGTTCTTCTTCAGTATAGACGTGTTGACCATTCGTAGAAGGATCAGTACCAATCGTACATCTTGGAAAGAATCTTTACTCATTGTGTTTTTTTTCATTTATAAGCTTTATATGTTCGTTTTGTCACAGCATTTCTCTTCTCTCTATCTCGCTTTGTTTATATACATGTAATCTCTCTTTCTCTATAATATTATTTCTACTTCTTTATCTCACTCTGTTCTCTCATGTTTCTTCTTTCTCTCTCTCTATCTTCTCTCGCGCTTTCTCTCTCGCTCGCTCTCTCTCTCTCTCTCGCTCTTTCTGTCTTGAAAGATAATTGGCCTAAAAAATTAACCGTAGACAAAATAGTGTCTATCAAACATATTGTTCGTTTAAATATTTGGTTTTCGTTTTGTTTATAAGAAAAAAGAAAACAACATATTCTAGGCCTACATATACAACAGGTAAACTTTTCTTCTGGTATACAACAGGTAATGTTGTATCATTCCGTCGTAATGAGAATAATCGGAATTAACATGGTATGATAGATGATCAACCCTGGGATTTCGAATAGCCTCGTAATTAAAAAGAAACAGACACCCGTTAACATGGTTAAGTCGTATTGAAAACAACACAATCCCGGATACACAAATAACACAGTCACAATAAAGAATCTGTGCAAACATGTTGTCATATTCCAGATTGATGCCAAGATAATTAATTACCGTCAACTGGAAAATGAGCACTAAGTCCTATCAAGTGAAATTGGAATTGAAAACACCTCCTACCCACATATCAATTTATTGTGAAAACACTACTAAGTGAACACCGTTAACTTCGGCTCCACTACGAACGGAACCTCCCGATCGATACGGGTATTGGTCTGTGACGTAACTCCCAGCGGGGCGCTCATTGGTCAATTCGATCCAGAGGCGACTAATCAGCGGGGAGCTCGTGCGGGTACCCTTATTCCATTGGACAGATTCCAGAAGTCAAAGAAAGCGGTGTTGTTTTGATAAGAGAGTGAACACTTGTCAACGAACGAGGTATAAAGCTTTACACGTGAGTTTTCGCGTACAGATTGGATGATTTGCAAAAGGATGCGACCTTCGAAGACATGAATTGACACAGAATCGGTTAACATTGTCGGATACGACATGTCGGAAACGTCAGTGGATATGATGTCGTCTGACTATGAAGATGATCCGTTTTCTCCAAATTCACATGAAAAACGCTTACAAGTGAAACTACTGAAGGTAAGTGAATGTGAAATATTTAAATGACCCCAAATACAAAATAATTATATCCATGTGTTTTATATTGGTAGTCATACAAACAATGTTTAAATGGAATGGGTCTGCCAAACCATTGACGGTACCAATTATTTGAGCAGTGAGCTGTGAGCACTAGCGCTATATCATTTTACTTATTATTATTATTATTATTAGTAGTAGTAGTAGTAGTAGTAGTAGTATAGTATAGTAGTAGTAGTAGTAGTAGTAGTAGTAGTAGTAGTAGTAGTAGTAGTTATTATTATTATTATTATTATTCAGTGTCTTTCACGCCCAAAATAACATTGCATTGCAGTACACATCTATTTATGACAGCTATATTTAAATTATATTATTTAATAATTTCGCACATTTATTAATACTAGTAACTGAAATAGGTTTAGCTTTATACGAATCAAGAACTATAGGTAGGCCCTACAAATGTAATTCACGATTTCCGATTCATGTGAGGTCTGTAGACCACCAATTATTATGAGTCCGTGCTCATAAAACTACATAATTTGTAGATTGAAATAATGATAAATCTTCAAGTAGAATGCTAAACTTGTCAACTTGTCCATTCGTCCTCTTGCGATTTCAGACGGCACGCGTATTCCACAAACGTACACGCGGCCAGCGCACAACATTTCACGCGTGACTGCACACCTTTAGAAATGAACATCGTTATATTTTTAAAATAGCAGTCAAGAACCCATCAACGGAAACAATCTCGACACTTGACAAAAGTGACAAGACTGTTCAAACACAAAACATCGGTCATGCCTTGTTTAACAGTAACGTAATTCTGTCAGCAATATTCTGAAGCGCACGTCACGGATCATTGTGAAAAGATGTTGAAATGCTTTCTTCTTAACTGGATTAAAGAGATTGAATTAAGTTGCATGATCATGAGCAAAGCAAGTGTCAATTATCCACGCTCCGGCGATGTAAACATTGACAGTAGAGGCACGCTGTGTTTTTAAACAAAAAATCCTGATTGGAAATATCAGTGCGTGCATAATATATATCCTCTTCTTCTTCTTCTTCTTCTTCTTCTTCTATATATTGGACAATGCTGTTCGTCAGAAACAGAAGTGGTTTAATTTATTGTAGGTGTACACATTATTAACTATATGTTACCGCGAGTTTAACGCTAATACAAAGTTATAATTTAATATTAATACATACATTATAAACGCCAATAGTTTTTAAAGAGGCAACTTTCTATATAATAATATTATTAATAATAATAATGATGATGATGATGATGATGATGATGATGATAATGATGCTCCTGATGCTGCTGCTGCTGCTGATGATGATGATAATACTACTAATATTTACAGAATATTAATAATAATAGCAATACTAATCAAATATGATTTCTACGTTTGGTTAAATACAAATATTTTCAAGAGAAATGTACTTTAGATTATACACTACTAGTAGTAGGTCTATATTTATAAGATGTCCTATACATGCGTGTGTCGTGATGAGAGTCGAATTTCAATCTGTCCATGAGTTGGAGATTATGGATCGCCTAAATATAGTGAAATATATCACTTTGAGAATATTGAATCTCCTCTGACGGGTTTTTATGCCAAGACCATCCTGTTGTTAAGTGATATCACCGATGTCCTATGTCGTCACGACTTCCTTTTGTACCATCTTAGAAATGAAGATCAGGGAGTTCGAGTGGACCCATTTCCTAGTTTTACGAGACTTCCGCTAGACCGACGCAGGGAAAATCTAATAAAGACGACTGTGAAGACTAGAACGGGAGACTTTCACGCCCGTCCGCGCGGAAATTTCGTGTGGAACTATGTCTTGGGAAAACGAATTTTCACAATTTTACGTGGTGAAGACTAGCAGGTATTCAGCGCATGCACGAGTCCTCAAAGACAGACTTAACGTGATTTTCTTACCCGTCTTCTAAGCCGAGGAAGTAATTTCGAGCAATACGGAAGTCCTCATTCTTGCCCCGACTCACCGGAAGTGGGGTATACAGAACGACTTCTGAGCGCGCGTGTAACCTTACTGGGTGCATTTCGTTTTCACTTAGGTTATTTCCTTTTTAAATGAAATGCACATAACCCCTGTCGTTTTACTATTCTCCGCTCGCCAGCCTTCTCTGCCTCCATTAAAGACGACAATATGCCCGAAGAAGCAAACGGGCAGACCAGGAAACGCATTACTGTCCTTCCATTCAGTTGACTTAGCTCGTACATTTACGACCCGAGAAAGGTATGGACCGTTGAGTGGCAAAAGAGTAAAGGATTTTCTTTTGGAATTTTTCGCCACTGAAAGCCCACCCTTGCACAAATTGAAAGATTCTTTTCTTCGTGTCTGACAAAACACACGCTGAGTGTTAATTGATTTCGAGATAAAAGGAAGTAGTCTCTCTTGAGACGGCGAAGGAAGATGACACGTTGTCGTCGGTGAGTTTCAATGGCACGACATTCGACATGTCAATCTTTACGTGATGTAACTTTCACGTTCGTTTTATTACGAGCACCGGCTTCCATGACTCGGAAACGGTGCCCGATTTGTAATGTACACATCAGACGAAGTCATCCTCGATGTCGGTGATGCACAGATCAGACAAATTCATCCTCGGTCATGTACTTGTCGGAAAAAAAGTCAAGTGAAGTTTATTCTTTTAGAAGTACAGAAGTACAGTTCATCCTCGCTAATATGCACACGGACAATTTTACCCTCATCTTCGGTTATGTGGGAAATGGACATCTGAAAAATTCGACCTCTCGTTGCAGACAAGCTTATTCTTGTAGATGCGCAGATCAGGAATGTTCATTTCCGGTCACGTAGCCTACACATCGGGAAAACTTAACTTCTCGTCGCAGACAGGTTTATTCTTGTAGATGTACAGTCTAGTACAGATCAGGCAAATGCATCCTTGCTGATGTTTACAGGACAATTTTATCCTTATCCCCTGTCATGTGGACATCGGAAAAATTCAACATCTCGTCGCAGACACGTTTATTCGTGTAGATGTACAGATCAGGCAAATTCATCATCGCTGATCCACACAGGACAAATTCAACATGGCTGGTGTAAACATGACAAGGTCGGCCAGACAAGATAATCCCCATTATAATATACCATGCATTTGGAAAATTATCTCACGAGTGTACCAGCGAATATTCTAATACATTTCGTGAAATACATTTCGTGAACTACATTTCGTGAAATACATTTCGTGAAATACATTTCGTGATTTCGTGATCTTTCTTTGTAGATGGTATTCTAGTATATTCTGGCAGTAATTCTGCAATGTATTAGGCTATGTATTAATTTAGGCAGATTTGAGGCTTTTCTATCAACTATCCACGTATAGCCTTACTTACCAACTCACAAGCCATTATTGTAGAATCTGTGTTACTTATGTTATCGTTGTCACAACATGTGAGTATATTATAATAACATTATCTTCTGTTCTGTTCTGTTCTGTTCTGTTCTGTTCCGTTCTGTTACAGCTTTGTATTAATACTTTACTTTTCAAGTCTTTTGTTTCTGTATTAATATCCGTTAATTAAACCATGTTTATAATAGCAGTGATCTCGCAAGCCCATGGGGCGCTGACCGGTTGAACGCGTTAATAGTAATTTTGGTTCGAACCGGAAAGACGGAAGATGTATTGTACCGTAGCCAGTGCGAGAGGACACGAGTTCCGGTCTAGACTCGTTCTCTCCTACGCCGTCAGAGATCTTACAAGATCTTCCCGAGCGATACGAACATCGAACGTCCAAACCAAAACACCACCCAATATATTATACATTTCTATTAAACATATTACGTTAATAATATTAAAGGCATAATATCACAGATATTTATGGTTGTTTTGGACTAGTTCTTAGCTATAACTGTAAAGTACATTCACT
>JAUTBZ010126285.1:0-15019 GCA_032361785.1 Lepetodrilus galriftensis | reverse complement strand
AAGAAGAAGAAGAAGAAGAAGAAGAAGAAGAAGAAGAAGAAGAAGAAGAAGAAGAAGAAGAAGAAGAAGAAGGAAAAGAAGAAGAATAATGTGCGCATTTCTATTGCGTCAACTCAAGAGCGTCCTCATAACGCTATACTATTACTCCAGCCAATGGAAAAGTGTGCTATCAGTGTCCTTCCCACCTCCCTGGGGAACATCCAACTCAAACTGCAATTCAGGATGTAGTTATATGTTATCAGTCATGTTCTTAGCATTGCGTTGCATGTATATCTTAATTATTTATATAAATCTGATATAGCACCTATTACCTAATCAGATTGTTGCTCTCTATGTAATCGTTAATTCATGAATGTAAAACAGTAATATTTGTTAATTATGAGGGCGCGAGTAGGTCTACTCTCATACCATGATGTCGAAAATAGTTGTAGGCATGCTGTGGTATACGTTATGTTTCCTAACCTATTTAAGTACCAAGTGTCTTAGATATATGCTTTTTACTTAAACGTATATTTGCTATTTGTATCTGTGTAAAACTCCCCGAATACACTCTGTAATCTTAGTTACGTTTTCCTTATAACGAAACACCAAGGGATATTAGTGCAAAGTATCGTGACAGGAACACGTTAAGGTGTTTGTTAACGCGAAGTGAGGAAGTATTCCCACGTGTATCTAGGGATAGGTTAATAGTATATAATGTGACCTACAAAAAAAAGTAGAATGAATAAGTTAAGAAGGCGATGAATACATATATATTACTAGCCTGAATGACTAGATTGTATGACAAAAACGTTCTATGTACATCATGTTTTTTAATTTAGTTTAAACTACTTATTTAAAAAACACAAACATATTGGTCAAATGACAAATAGTGTTATAAAATACAAATACCAATAATAAATGTTGTTCTATTAAATTAAATTCTATAACTATAGAGAGAAACATAAGTCCACCGTATAACCAAATGGACGACCTCAATTCAGTTCATGCCCTACTATTCCTACATCAGATAAAAATAAATAATTAATTAAAATGGTTAGGTTTTCACAAACACAACATTAAATATATAGGTAATAACAAATATAGGTAAATGTATTCTGAGCATTGTTAGACATGATGCCCATATTCGTAAACAACCATCTTGTACGAATGGACATAACACTAACGTGACCTTGCATAAACCTTAGCCGTGGCGTAAGTTACAACCACCTTAGACTTACGCCGTTTAGCATAGGTATGCACAGATGTTCTTTTCTAAGGAAAGTATTATAAATTAGACCAGACTGAAAAGTTCCATTATATTTGATCTCCATTTCCGAACTGCTGAAAGCTAAGCAACTTTATTTAGCAATGTTAAACGTAGATATACTTTGTAAATGGTATCGGCATTTATAAATAACCAAAATTGAAGAAGAACTGTTTCTGTGGTTCTTTGGTTGAGGGGTTGAAGGGCAAGCTGAGGTCAAAGAAGATTGAACCTATCCCCACCCCTACCAATTCCAAACCTTTACCAAATCCCCCCACTTTCTTGTCCAGACATCTGAGATGGCAATATATAACGTCAGACTGGTCTATTATTGATGCAAACTAACTAAACCAACCATTCCGTTAGATTGTTCTTTTTCTTCAGCTCAATGAGAAACTGGGAGTGGCAACGGCGATATTTGGTTTTCGGGGTATGGACATCTATACTTTAGGGATTATCTCCGCTCAACTACCGATGTACGCCTTGTTATTTTCCATCTCGACTTGCCGAAAGCCGCAGAGATTTTATGTCTTTGAGTCCCCGCGTAAATCACCACAACCAGATTCGCATCTTAACGCGAATCGTGTCTTTAAATTCGTGCAACAATGACAAGGCAGAAACTTCCCCTCATTGAGAAAAAAAGTTCACAAGAAAGTAGATCAATATATACGTTTTATTGCTCGTTTTATTATTGGTATATACTTACACGTAGAATTCCCACATAAGCATTTATGATCCTTTTATCACCTTTGTGTTGGCTAAATTTTAACACCAGGCTTTGTCCGTGCAATAAAGCAGCCAAGCCAATGATTGGTGATACAGCAGCGACTGAGAGGTTTTTGAATGCTATAGTCATACTATGAAACGTCCATATGATTATTTGTGTTCACATTGATGCTGATATCCTTTGTAGATTTGTGACGTCATATACCTACCTCTGGTAGCCCATATACTGGAACCTGAAACACAAAGAAAACATTGCAAATTCCATGACCAATAACCGTCAAGAGTGTAAAATCATATCAATAGCAAAGACTATACAATATACATTTAATAACCTTGACATATGTTACAAATAATGATCAAATCAGACAAACTTTCAAGAAATAATACCATAACAAACAAAATGAACAATGTTGAGCTTCATAAAAACGGGTTGAGGTTGGATGGGGATTGGGATAGGGGATCAATAGGATAACAATAACAGTGTAACTTCAACCATATTTATACATTAATGAACTTATATTATGTTATCCATAGATTTCACTGGCTAGCCTCTCGTGTGCCACCCCAGTTGGATATTATTGTTAGACAAATACTATTCAAATTGGTATAATGATTGAAAATGTTTCAAAGAATACTAGTATACCACTTAACACCTCCAATTAAGTTGTGTTTTTTTCTTTAAAAAAAAACTAAACGAAAAATCACAGGTGCTCTAGCTTTTCAAATCAGTCCAAGTCTCTCATTGGAGGATCTAGTCGCACGTGCCAATCTCGAAATCTAATTGTATACAGGCGATGCCTTATCGGAATAAAAATCGCGCGCTTCCACAGGAAATGAAATCTCATTTAGTTGTATATCGCATCTCTTTTGATGAAATGACTTGTTTCCTGGACGGGAATCAAGCCGAGTGGTAGCCTTGCAACTCTGAGTTTATCTCCAATCAGAAGTGGCGATATAACGACGTATGGCCCGGAGAGATGAGAGATGGGAGGAGCTTCACAGAGATAATATAGAAAGCATAAATCATGTCAAAACATCGCTTGTTAAATTAGCCTCGAACCTTACCCCTGTTCAGTGTATATACCTCCAGGGGTAAACTTAGCGAACTTGTGAAGGTGTCAGCGAAATACACATTGATATTATCTCAGGGCCGCAGATGCTTTCATGGACATTTAGAGTTAATGTAACGCAAACATCGCACTTATAGCACTAGGTAGAAATAACGATCGTTACTTTATTATTGTGTCACATTTCGTGTGATTGTTGTTGTTTTATTATTATACATGCATAATCTAAATATTAATTATTATGGTGAGTTATATACTACTAGTATACTATAATATACGAATGACTGCAGTTAACAAATCAATACTATTATCGTCGCCATCTTAAATTCTATATAGGACAGGATGCGGATTTATGACGATTTCTTCAGACAGGTGTGAAAATGAGAGCAATTTATTGCATCCGTAGGCAAAACAACGTCCATTATGATAATCAGACAAACGCAAAGAGCATATAAACATATTAATGTTGTATTAGCGTAACAAATAATATGGGACGATACCTAATTTGCTGAACTGTCTATTTTGGATAGTGATGTCGTGCTAACGAATATGAAGTAACGACACAAATATTGATGATTGTTTCTTTATAATTATTAGGTAGATACATACATCAATCTTATACGAATCAACAATCAAGGCTTCTCACCCACTATACAGTATAATTATGACTTTATAAATCCAGTCAAGTGTATATATACCGAAACGAGTACTAGTATATCTATTCACAAATTAACGAAATCCCCAAATATTAGGATATACTACTTTCGTAAACATGAAAATATGTATCTACTATATACCATCTACACATGACATAAGTTATGATATGGACATTCATTGCATAGTGTTAATATTAAAATAAACAATTTGAATATGGTCGTTGTGTAGCAGAACGGACATGCGACCTCATTTTCCATGCACTTCCGGGGTGATACATAGTATGTTCTAAATATATAAGTTACAACATGGCATTGTCAATTACATTTCTTACTAATCATGCACATTGTTCTACACATTAGTGCAATTTCGTTAAAGGCAACTAAAGTGGTATCTACTCATAGAATGAATTTCCATTGTTACATTTGTTTGGAACCACGTGACCTTGCCCTTCTGATTACTATATTAATAATAACAATAATATATCATACTAACCAATTATGCGATTAACCATAATTAATACTAAGCCCATAACCGATTAGACATGAATAACAATAATTATGACCAAAACACACAGAAATTGAATTCAATTACTTTAAAGTTTGACTGCTGAAATTTGGTCCACTTACTAATTACATTATTTCTATAAATATATTTACTAAAGCTAAACACAAATACAACTGAATTCCATATGCTGGTTGCCCTATCCCCAATCTTGATATCACATAGCGAGGCTCGACATTTCCCTAATGACAAGCTCCGGCGCCGTCCCGTCTAGGCGGAAAAGAATCCCCGTAACCCAACACTGAAAGTATCACTTGTATGAATACGACTAATAATAAACGTGTATTTCTACAAATTTGTAATTTACAAACATCGATAACAGTAGGAAAACAGAAAGAACGAATGGGAAATATGGGAGGGTTATGAGCTGTCTGATTCCACAATGGATGCCAGGAAGCGAGTCACGTGATCAAACGTTGACTACAAAGTCGTAGATAATAAATCATTGGTTCTTCTATCATGTACAAATGTCCGACAGTTAGTGTTTATTACATACGATACTGTACGTGTTTATGATCCAAATTGACGAAAAACCGACATATATAGTTAATGATACGATTTATTTTGGGATGTGGTTATTTAAGGTATGCTTCCGTATGTAGTGAATTTGCTTTATACTATACATACATGTATACGATTACATTAACAATATTTAAAATACAGCTGCCATTTTTGTCCATTGGAAATCTGTCGATTATTTTTCACGAATCTACAATTTCTGTATATTATTAATCAGGAATTTACAATTTTTAAATACATCATTTGAGATAGTGTGGACTTGGAACATTTCAAATTGCAGTGTACCACGATTCACATAATCATTGAAAAAAATCTTGACTACAGTCAGGACCGAACTCGAGACTTCTACGAGTTCTACCACCTGAGCTATGCAGGATACAAAGAATGTAACCAAACTTCATAAAGTCTTTTGAAAGAGTCACAGTTATCCAGCAACAGCACGTGCTTCACGACGTGTTCATGCACCGTGCATGGCACATGGTGTGTGCGTGTCTCACGACGCGCACGTGCAATATTTGTGCTGTATTTTAAGTCAGATAACATCCTCGTAACAGACAATTCGTGAAAATCAATGTCCTCGCCCCTGGCGGGGCTAGGACATTCTTTTTCTCGAATCATCTGTTACTAGGATGTTATCCTATACGTAATGCAGTTCATTATAGTTATCATATATAATATAAAATGTATACAAACTCCGTTCATTTCAATGCCTGAATGCAGCATGCACACTCTGCACGTTTCGTACTTTTATTTTCACATCACACGAGTGAAACACGGACGTATTGTTATGTCACGTGACTTTAACTCTTGAATGTACATCAGTGTCACATGCACGAAGTGTGTGCCAATTTCATTTATGCAAATCTTGAATATAGAATGTCGTCAATAGTAAAGACTGATTACGGTTATTGAGAACAGCTGAAAATAATGATGTCCGTGGCCTAACTTACTTATTAGTTTAATAGAAACTTTGCAAAAAATAAAAATAAAATTTATTCACGTAATTATTGAGCATGAGTGTGTTTATCAGTTTATGATGTATAGTCTATAATCCTAATGTCATGACTAGACAGCAGTAATAAGCAGAACATCAGCAGAACAACCAATGTCAGATGTCATGTATTTGTTGAATACGACATTCGTCTATGGAAAATACGATTATCCCTAGTTAATTCCTAACATCTGCAGCAGAGGAATTTCATCCATATGTAGATCGAATGGTTGCATACAAAAATTACTTCAACAGATGCGTTTAGTATAACACATATATAATAATTAAATATTATTATTGATAGTATCAGTATTATTAAATACCAATTATTGACAACACTATTTAGTACTATTATTCTTACTGTTATTATTATTATTATTATTATTATTATTATTATTATTATTATTATTATTATTATTATTATTAGCATTATTATTAGCATCATTCATATGCATTACATCTAAATTACTGCATAGCATACGCACTCTACCTATTTCGCTATCTCATCATCTCCAACCCATACCTTAGGGCAAAATTGTGAAATAATTGTGTCAATAATAATAATTAATATTTCCCAATAGCGGAATATATTAATCATAGATTATCGTCAGTTGAATAGTTATCTATATCCCGCCCGTGTGTTCCTCTAGCCAGAGTCTTTATTTTCGGACAATCATGTAAATAGCACTTGACACAGTATACATTGCATTATGAAATGCACGTGGGACCATGCTGATAAATTTCTCTCACATATTCAGCACATTGACTGTGGCAGAGTGTATCCCCCGGTCCCCCCAAGACACGGACAGCATGTGAAACACACTGATAACATTGACATGATGGAGTGCCGGTCTAAAGACAGTCCTCTCCAGGGTAATAATGCAGGATTAATTATCTCAAATGATTCCGGATTCCCGTCCTGGTAGTGTGGTGTTTATAACATTACTGCGATGAGAAGTCGAAATACGAAGTTTTAAGTTCCGTAAGAAAAATGAGATGATGGTTGAATTAAAAAATAAAACGTAGCTTTATGATTTATGTGTCTTGTGCGGTGTTCCATACAAATTGTATTATAGAGTTATATATCAGAAGACAGATTGATCCATAACTATTATCAATTAAGTTTACTGGAAGACTGCAAACGATATCATCGTCAATGTTGTTTTTTCTTCGAAATAACGAATTTATGATTAATGCTGTGGTTTTTAAATTGAGCTATTGAGTATTTATGATTTGATATATTATGACATCTTTCACCTGTGTGTAGCATTGTATACAGATGTCTGGAATACCAGTACAGCTGTGCTAAATATATAGCATATTCGACTAATTTGAATTATATTTTGAAAGAAAACAAATTATATACCGGTATGTTCATCTAAACCAGCAATGGAGCATAGTTATCAACACATTTTAAAATAAACTAATACATATCAACTTCATAAGTTCCGTTCTTACCGGTTCAATTATTCAAAACAATGCAAAGATAGTATACATATGTAACATAATTCCGTATGAAACATATTCCAATATAAAACAGTGACGTTGTCGAAACAGAACGACTTCAGATGGATATAAATGTAAATGCATTCAAAATGATAAATATGTCGCATTTTACTTATTAAGATCAAAGTCATGATGGATTCCTCTCTATATGTCTGTAAATTGGTAATTGTAAAATTGTTTGTTCTACAGTAATATTTGAAGGACATGAACAACTGGATGTGTTCCAATGGTTTGCGATGGCCATTGACTCTATCGTAAGGACTATTGGTATACCAATATCCGTTGTTTATATCAGATAAAGGTACACTTATTTATTTAAAAGATGCATGTATACATGATTCTGCTATGGCCAAGTAATCAGTGTGTCAATAAACATCAACAGCCATCAATGTATGCACAAAATATTACTGATTTCATAAAATTCGTTTAGAACACTAATTAACACTACTAATAAAGAAAACAATATAAGGATGAAACGTATATCTGTTTAAAATCAATTTCAGAATGAAACTTTGAAACAATTGAGCGTTTACTCATTTAAACTTTGGCAAATGTTTCATTTCTGAAATAATATAAATACTGTCAATGAAAGTTAATTTCAAATGTATAAAATTATATGCAAAATAAAATGCGAAATATGACAAAAAGCCAGATTTATGTCATCAAACACACTACCAAATAAATAATGACTTGTCATAGCTATTCACAGATAGAAACACAATTTTAAAAAGTATCAAAAGAATAGAAAACTAGAAAAACACCCACATCAAATTGCCAACTATAGATAATACTAGTTTTGATTTATTAGCATACAGAGCCAATGGGTGCAGGAATACGCGCACTTCACAAACATAGACATACTTGACATATATACAATGTATATTTGTATACATTGTTACAGGATTGATGAACTATGTGCACTAATGTTTTTTTTCAACACAAATTTCAGCAACATTTCGTATTTCATCATATATGTATACGCTCATTGCGATAATACATTCCATCCTAAAAAATCAACAACTTATTTTGTCGTCATATTCAACGTCTCATAAAGCAAACATTCGTTCAGTTTCCAGCATAGTATCGAAACGATTCCCATTAATAATAATAATAATAATAAGATAGTTTATTAATGTATCCTAGTAAACTATTGGGGACGAAAATGGTATCAGATAGTTTTCACGTCTATACTTAATTGACAACATTGCAAGCTTTTTACAAAAACAAAACAATACAAAACAATAAAATAAAAACAAGTAAATGACCAAAGGTAACAACACCATTGCATTCCATTCGAAGGTTATTGTTCTTCTAAGCCATGAGTACAATATTACTATATTGAAATACAGATATATCAAACCAAACAAAGAATACTAGATAAATAAAGTAAGAAAACAATCAATTCAAGGATTTCTAAAAAATAATAATTGTATGTGTAATTTAACGAATTTCTTCATTAAGTTCCCATGTACGACCATTTCGTTATTAGGCATACTAAGATACATGAGGAAATATATTTGGGATGCATTAACTATACGTTTAAATTGGCAATTGTTTGACGTACTCAATAAATGGCTTTGGTCATGCCCTATAATGTATCCTTCAGAATATTCAACAAGACCCGTTATGCAGATGTACAACCGAACAAATGTTTACCGTGGACAATGAATTGGCAATGGTCATACCCTATAATGCATCGTTGAGAATATTCAACAAGACCCGTTATGCAGATGTACAACTGTACAAAGGTCATGTATGACTGAAGTTGTAGGCAAGCTCTTCATCATTGATACATATAAGTAATGTACAAGGCAGGACGACAGTGATGCATCCTGACCGCACGTGACACGCGGAACTCAGGACTGGCAGGTACAGGTAGGCACCACGGTGACTGATTGATCAATACCCCGACAGGTGACGCCGTCATCCAATGTACCACCTTGTCATCCTCCGCCCAGAGGTCAGAGGTCATTGCCAGCATTGGGTGGGGTGGGGTCATCGCGAGGGGGCGGAGTTGAAGGACATACATCTTGGACACATTCTATCCTTCAACTAGTTCTAGGCCTGATTCAAAAGATTCGAAAGATTCCGTGGAATTGACATTTGGTCATCACATACAAAGTTCATATTAACCATAGGTTTTGTTTGAAAATATGTTATCCAAAAGGAAAATGATTGGACAAATGTAAGTATCAACTTAATAAAATCCGCTTTGATAAGTGGAATATATACGTCAGAAACGTTCACAAGGCCACTGTGGAATTGTGTGAACCAATACAGGTAGTCTAATTCGAACTGGAAGGACTTCCGCGGCGAGGCGGATGTACACCAATGGCGTGTTTCAGTATCTACCGCCTTTTAGGAGGGATCTTATTGTGAACATCAACTCAGGACTGGGAACTCAAAACTCGAAACACAACATAAATATGAGATGAGATATCTCCTTGACACCCTCTTTTATTTGGGGCTTACACATCCATCAGAAAATATGACATTTACTATCACAGGGCGAGAGGTGGCCATGCTAGATAAACCTTTCTCACACCGTTGTAATATCTAGGAGTAGCTAGGGCAAGCCAGACGAGCTGGTTTTTTTTCTCAAAACTAATCTGCACTAAATATCATATTTCAATCCTAGTGACCGGACATGTCATCTCGCCCACCCTGTCTGCAGTGGAATGCTTCTAGAGATGACATGGAAGAAAACATTAGGCACCTAGTATAGGGTGGAACATGTTCTTCAACATTGCAATAAACATACAGGAGTACCAACAGGCATAGGATTTGGAATCAATGGAACTTGAACTATCACAAGGGTCACATCCCATCCGTGAATAGTAAACCCTTGTGACTTGCAACTCGCGGTTTAATAAATCAGAAATCTCAAAACAATCAGTGCTTAACGAGGCAGCATAGACGAAGAAAAAACAATGAAGTAATACCGTATAGTGATATCATCTTCTACCCGTGTCAGACTCAAAGTCTAGAAATTTAACTAGATGTTAAACTATCAAGACATACAAGCTTGGAAATGTGCTATGCTTTGCCAAGGAAACATTATATGTATATACACAGGCATTTAAACTACACCCAGTGCACATCCATTGTCTTCATGGGGAAAAAAAAACGATCTGCAATGTCATGCCACACATCATCCTTATTTTCATAGTGCAGCACAGTGAAAATTCGGGGGTTGAAAGATCGTTTGTGTAACCAAGAACTTATTCAAACTGAAAACTGTACGGCTCAAATTTCACCAAAGACATAAAACGTAACCGATATGCCGGACATTGTTCCACGGAGCTACAAAGCCGTTATTATTCAAGGATGAAAGCGGAGTTTTAATATATTTTTCGACACTGCTTTCGCGTACATCTCCCCATCTTGTCCCTCTACGTACAGACAGTCCACACGGCTGCGCATACTAAACCATAAGGAGAGTTAATGATAGCTGACATTTATGTAATCATACTCGCATATGTAGTAATAATTTACGTTGTTTGAGTGTTCCTCGTACACCGACCCTCCCACCCCTCCTCTAGACCCTCATCCATCATGGCTCCTGCTCCTTCTCGTGACTGCCCAGTAAGAAGCGAGTGAGGTCTGCATCCACCCTTGTCTGTCGCATCTCTCCCCTGCAGGAGGCTATTCATAACCGCCAGGTGGCCTTCCTCCGACACTCACAAGTGATGCTTGCCGAGAAAGTCGAGCCCCTGATTCATGAACTGTCAGAGATGAACCTATCCGGCATGTCTCACTGCCAGAGTCTTGTCACGCGCAGAGGCCTCCGATCCTCGCGCAAACATGTCCCTCTTTGTGCTGCCCAGTCGTAACTTGTGTTATTTCGTAAACCATAGCGTAACCTCTTACGACTTGAGCAGTGTATCTCCTGCATGAGCACCAGTCGTATAGTACACATCCCAAAGTCAGCGCATCAGTTATACTCTTCTGCAGCTGAGGGTTCTACTCAAAATGCCTGAGCCATTCCTGCTTATATGAATTGCAAGAGAATATGCACACACAGGTCGATTGTCTACGCTCTGCTCGCAGGTTAATGGAGGATTAGTCGTGAAATACGAGCTGTACTCTTAATGTGCAACCTTTGCCACACACAATAAACAATATTCCGTTAAAAAGACTGTTAGAAGATTTGTGGGTCAATCTAATCCGTTCTGCGTACTCGTGGGGGGTCAAAACAATAGCATTATGGGACTCGTTCACTCGACAAAATGATCTTTAATTAATGCTTCCTGGTAATAAATTCGGATAAAAGACTCCCAGCGGCACCAACGTGGATCTGAATGGACAATGAGGTACGTCCAAATGGACTTTTGTCTGACCATTGCTGGAGCAGGAGTGGACAACGGCCAGATAGATATTTGAGATCTGACCAGCCGGACTGGAGAAGAAACTGAGCGCCAGTGGACGTATCGTATAGGACCATTGCCAGCGAGCAAACGGGATCACCGGGGGGATCATCAATGTAAACTGACCAACACAGAGATATATTGTTCCTGATTTACTGGGCACAGTTCCATGCACTACAGTACTTACACACCAATAGATAAGATCAACAGTAGGGAGATGCTATCGGGATGGGTTTTTAAGAACTTGGGATTACGACTGTACTAGGCGAGCGATTAAGCAATGGTTTATAGCTTTCTTCGGTAAGGCTGTCATTTTGATCGTCAGTGATCCCTAAAAGAGTATCCTACTTCAAGGGGTGATATCGGGGCGATGCGAATCGTGTTGACCAAATATTCCAGAAATGTTTGAATGTATCTAGGATCGTTGTGTTGGTTGGGAACATGACCTGCCAGATCACCTCTACTCCATGGCGTTGCCTTCAAAACTTGAAGTTCCAGCTCAGCGCTCGTATTGTCCAAACTGTCCTATCACTGGCATACGTGATCCGAACCTAGCAAAACGAAGAGGACCCCCTTTCGACCATTTCACGACTGGACACGCCTGCTGAGGATCCGTCCCTGGGGTCGTATTACTGGCCAAAGGGCGCTCACACGCAGGGGATCGGTGGCCAGAGTGCCCACACGCACATGTCAGTGCCCAGCATGGGGGTGTGACACTCTTATGGCCAGAACATTGTCGGCATAGCTGGACAAGCAGAACAGAAACTGGCGACACTCGCAGACATTCGAGACTCACACATCTGACGGGATGCCGTACTGGGTAATGGGAGAAGAACACTTAACCCCGAGACCAATCGAAATACTTAAGCCATGTTGTCTCGTGCAAACACGTGACATGCTCTTTAGCTGAAATCTTCAGATATGAAATGTATTGGCCTCAGTGGCGATCTTTATCCAGTATTGATTTCGTAACTCTGCTTCTTACTTGAACACTTGGTGACCATGTTTCTGTGTTGCACAATCTATGGCAGATTGTGACTACGGTATGCTTATTTCGTGTACATACTTGAACGCTTGGTGACCATGGTTATGTGTTATTGTGACCACGATATGCTTATTCCGTGCACATACTTTAACACTTGGTGACCATGGTTCTGTCTTGTACACTCTAGAGCAGTTTGTGACTACGGTATGCTTATAATTTCGTGCACATACTTGAACACTTGCTGAACATGTTTCTGTCTTGCACATACTTAAGCAGACTGACCATGCTTATTTCGTACACATGCTTGAACATTTTATGACAATGCTTCTGTTCTTGCACACACTTCAACATATTACGACTATGTTGATACATTGCACGAACTTGAAAATCTGTTGACAATGCCCTTTTCTTTCAGTTTGAGAAAGTGGTTGAAAATTACCTCGAGCTAAATGTTAACCTTTTGACCTTTATCTTGATAATTTTATTTTACAATTCAATGCGTTTTAGGATGGATTTATTGTCTATCCATGGCATCACAATTTGCCTGCGGTTCTCGAGAAAGTTAAATGTATAACACAGGCTTTTGAACGCTTTCCATGACCATCTATTGGTTAGAGATATTGTCATTGGTGACTAACGGCCAGCCTCGACGAACGTCAGTGACTGGTTCACGACCCTTGCCCAGGCGTCTTCTCTAATTATAAATTGATAAGAGTTACAATTAGCAGATATAATGAGCCTAGAGCAAGGGCAACTAATATAACACCACAACGCTAAGAGGGATCTCACCCCAACCTTAGGATTAGGACCGCTAGATAGCAACAAGTGATCTACTATAGCTAGTATGTAGAGTTGAGACAGGGATGTGTTTACAATAATGCTGTTGTGTATAGAGATGAAGGCTACTGTTTTATATTAGCAACGTAGACACAACTCTTAACAGAGATGATATAACTGAATCCCGATGGTCACGGAGAATGAGATATAGCATTGATCTGAGCTTAGTCAAGGTATATACGGTACGGTCTAACAGACGGCGTAATACGTTACAAGAGATTCGGTGTAAGCTACAACAGAAGCCTTTTAAGCTATGCCATCATTACACGTGTATTAATAATGAAACTTACGTCATGTGAACATTGCAGACCTATACAACTACAACAGCATTCATGTCCGAAATATAGAAAACATTAGTTACGCTTTGAAATTCAACATGGTGACCATTCAAGTATACCCATAAGTATGCTGTTCTACGATAATTATTTGTGATCATAGTGTGTCGTAAATCTAGCCAGCTAATAATTCACACACTGTTTCATTGCTGTCATATCAATTTGAGACGGCGGACATATCTATTGCAATTCAGGGTGCCCAATCCTGTGGGTCTTCAACGTGTTCTAACAGGATTAGCATTAAGACCACAGCAGGCCACATCTGACCATGAACGCTGACCGCCTCTTGATATCAGCTTCATCATTAAAGAACTCCCATTGACATTTATCCCACTTGATGGTCTTCACTGTTGGTAATCACATCTGTGGCCACCGAATACTGGCTTCGTATAAGTAGGAACAATAGTGGTGAATTTCATGCTGGTGAAATGAGGGTTTCAATGGTCGCACAGCTTGTGTTTTATATCATTACACAGTTCACTGCATCCTATGTCTAGATATCATATATCTGGAATATAGATTTCGCTAGTAGTTCAAACGTGATCAATAATAAGCCAACGTCACATTTTCACGGAAATTGCAAATACGGCAGGGTTCATTGAAAATCAGTTTTACATATTACTGATTAAAGCCCATATGCAAACACATTGATTGAGATAGAACAATACATGGTGTATTTAAATGATAATGAAACCAATATCATAATACAATTCAGTATTTGACACTACTGTAGACTAGCAGTGTATGTTTCGTATTAGCATGATTGCGACCATCAGCCAGTTACCAACCGTCCCTTATACATATGAACAGATTAATGTCCAGTGTTCATATTATGCTGAGACTAGTCCAGAATCTAGACGTCTATGGCAGCATATGCATTCAGCTCATATCGACATATGAGTGCTAGTAGTGCGATAGTGGAGACGATGCAATTTTGTCTATGCTGAGACTAACTGTGAGCAAATAATATTTGAAACATCTCAACTAATTACAGATAGTCGTTCATACCTGGACATTGGTACAAGTATGCATTATTATATTCAATATCACACATTGATGACCAAAGGCATATCGTCTTTAAGTAATACCCCCTTCACATACACGGATTTTCTTACGGATTCCTTACGGATCGCCAACTCGTAGTTAATCGTAAGCATCCGTAAATAGCACGCCGGCATCCGTAATAAACTCGTAAGAACTCGTAAGAACTCGTAGACATCCG
>JAUTBZ010126274.1:0-15022 GCA_032361785.1 Lepetodrilus galriftensis | reverse complement strand
TTGAATTGTATTCGGCACAATTTGCTACTCTCAAATTGCATTTGCTACTCTCAGTTGGTCCAGAATGCTACTCTCACTTTCGCTTTGGGGTTGGCAGCTCTGGTAATCGGCTGAAGTCCTTTTCAGTGTTATATCAAGTGAAATAAGATAACAGTTAGCATTCAGTGGTATTATCAATGGTCAGCCTTGTCCTCCTGTCTGTAGTACAGCCTGGAGGTCAGCTATGCATGGTATGAATGCCTTGGGGAGATTGGCCCAGAATCCTTGAACATTCATGGGGAAAGATTTTCACAAGTTGCCCTGACAGGCGATGGTCAGTGGCTGAGGTGATCAGCTGCTGGAGATGTCTACTTCAAAGGCCAGGTTGACATTTTGTTGTGGTTCTTCTAACCAGAACATAGGTGTTTCCACTTAGACTAAGGATGCGTGTAGTTGGAAACACAGGGGCGTGTCTGTTCTGCCAGTTTGTATCCCTGGTTTCACTCTGATCGTCTTCAGCCTTGGATGAACCCAATCCACGCAAATTGCATTAGACAAATTGTCTGTGTCTGGAATGATATGTTCTATTTTAGAAAACGTTTAAACTGAAGGATATATTTGTTACCTCGAGGTTATCATGAGGACTGCAATTTATGAAAGAAATTCTCTCTGGAAAATACAATGGATTTTCTTTTACTGTTTGAAACTAATTTCATCTGAGAGTTTTAATGTTTTTTTGTTTGTGTCTCCCTTGTGAAATATATTAGAAATTAATTGGAAAAGTTTTCGTTGTTTTGTTACCAAGTGGCCAGGGGTGATCCCAAGTGTGATCAACAGTGCTGTATTGCTCTGAATGAGATTGTCTGCACAATGCAGCAGATATTTACTTTGTAGATTGGAATTCAATGTGCCAAAACCTCGGGCAGTTAATTTGATTGCTCCCAAAGTAGAATAATATATGTGCAAATCTCTATTGATGGACTATTTATCGCAGTTTGGTTTAGACAGTATGGAGCAATATGTCTGCCTATTTAAGTACTGTAGATTAGTCTAGGTATTGGCCATGTGGTGTATGTTGTATGCAGGTTGTATGTAACATGGTTGTGTCGCTGTATTAGTGTTACCTCTCTGGATGAACAATCAAAACGAAGTGTTATCTCAAGTACTTTGTTAAGGTCGCTGCGACACTGGTATTGATCAGTTGTTGAATTATTAATGTCCGTGATATTTATGCTCTTTGTGGAGAGCTAGCCGAGATGGAAGAGCTTTGTCTGCTAGGAGTGGGGTGCTGTTCAGCGGCTCTAGTCTCTAATGATGCTTGACGTCGTTAGTAATACATATGCCACACCACCAACAACAACAAAAAATCGTTTCATGAATTTATAATGCCTTCCAATAAATATTAAAAATTGATTTATTGATTCAATGTACCAACTACAATAATATACATTATTAATGTTTCCTTCTCTGAATGGTTGGTGGATTCAATAATTCCGTAGTTACGTTTATTTTGTAGTATGGTTTTATTAGTTTTTCAGATCCAGATAGAAGATGTTGTAAATTTATTTTTCATTATTTTGCCTTAGGCTGTGATGGACCAGTTTTCTATTGACCATCTCCCTGCTGGATTAGATGCAAGCACTGCTCTTTGGAGATTCTCCGGTTGCCTCTAGCATGAAGAGAGTTAAATGATGTTCACACATATATATTTTTCATGTATGAGTACAGTTGTATTAACGGATTGATAATGGTTTTATGATATGTTCGCAGAGTTGTCGCATCCAAACAGTTGATTAGGGTCTGTAGAAACACTTGATGCCGAGTGTTGTAGCAGTTCTAGAACACCGTGCGGACACCTATGACCTAACTGTAGGGATGTATTGACATTGCTGCTCTCCGCAATCATATAGCAGTCAACATGGACTGCGACAAGTGTCTGCGACAGTCCGTGACTCACGGCCGTAACGTGAGTAATACAATTACCTGGGGAGGTGCTACGCGAGGCGCGACCCTGGGACAATAAGGTCAGCGTCGCCAGTCGGAGGTGTCGGGGGTGTTGAGACGGCGGTGCTCTGATGCACAACAAACTTAAGATCTTTTGTCAACACCATCGCAGAAAATTGTCTTGCACCTTGTGCTTCTAAATCAGTTAAATCTATGTTTAGAGGGCCTGTGTCTTTCAATATGAATAATGTGGAATATTGAAATTTTCCCAATTTCTTCATAAAATGTGAACACAATGGTTATGAATGCTTGTTGATTACACGTGGCATTTTAGAACTCACTCTGACAGGTTAGTAACACAGCGAGCAGAGGAATGTTTTGTTTCTATATGGTATTTCTGTATTCTACAGGCGAGGACATGCTTGCAATGTTTAGAAAACAATGTTTGCATATTCTAAGATTTTGCACTTTTAAAATTACCGGGTCAATTTATTTAGTTTCCTCTCGTGCTAAAGCAACAGGTGGTAGACCACTGTTAATGTTTCCTTGGTGGACTCTTTGTAAAGCTGTTGATATTTTGAAGAATTAACATAACTATATTATTGATTTTATCATTTAAATAGTTCAATAAACAATCAATATGGTTTTGAAAACATATAGCTTTGTATTTTTTAAATTCTATTCCCCACATACTCACTCCCATTACATTCTCGTCGCAAATGGGTGAAAGATTCCTGCAGAAACGTTAAACTCCATATATATATTCACTCACTCGCCCATTACATTCAAATTGCTGATATTTTTCATATTTATTTTCTAAAATTGTAATGATATATTATTGTAATATCTATAATTTAACTAACTATTTTAAAGTATGATGTCAACAGAGCTAGTGTCAGTAAACATGATCCCGCAGCAACGTTAAACTCCATATTCACTTACTCAGTCAACAATGTGGTCAACAGGCCATGTTTCAGCTATCTTGTACATCTACATCATAAGTGGTAATCACTTACCATTGGACATTCAAGTATACTGTCAGAACTTATACAAACTGTTATTGATATCGACTCCATGATCAATTATCATGGCTTAATATTCATCCATTTATGACAGCGGAATTCATCATGGTCACAGTGAAATGCCTTAGGCCAGGCTTGGACCCATTCAATAGACCTATAGATATCGTAAAGCTATCGTAAAACTCCATACTCACTCACTCACTCGTAAAGCTATGCTTGGTGTCCAGGGTTAGAAATTCCCAATTGCCTGGCAGCCAGATCAATTTCTCCTGATGTTAAAGGTATCCTATGGGCTAGTAGAAATTTCATGTTTTGTTATTTGTATCATTATTCGGGCGAGTACGTTTTGGAGCTAAGTTCCATCCCTTGGTGATCTTCTGAGATAATACTGGTATTGGATTATACGTGGATGAAAGAAGTTGTGAGACTGTTATGGCACCAGGGAATTGAGAGGCATTTGATCATGTTAATTTTGGAACATTTATCGGTCACTGAATTTGAAACCATATTTTTTTTGTACTTATTGGATGGTTGCGCACGGGGTAGTATAAACTAGTTGACCCTAACAGAACATGTACACATATATCTAGCTTACCAAGCTTAATCTTGATCCTAGTACAGTTTGTATTATTTGTAAAGGTGTAATTGTATCTGGACCTACTTCCATACACCCTGGCAATATAGGTATCATTGTCACATTGCGTGTTTCTGGGTACATTAATAACAATAGTACTGGCTTTATTAGTAGGCCTGTCATAGTCCACAAATTGACTCATTGCTTTATGGGCCCATTTGTACAAGCAAAGTGAGCTTTTCCTAAGTTTCTATCAAGTAAAACCTGTACAAGTGATTCGTGTGAGATGGGTACTGTGCTATGATGGATGATAGACCCACCATGGATGAGGAATTGACAACTACAAGCAGTAAGCCGATTTGTGGTGGTCAACAGGGTTCAGTAATGTATCCCTATCTATTCTATTAATCGTGACAAATACTTTGTGGTTTGGTCAGTACGTAGGTATTTCCGTTTGTGTGTTTTCTACATGATCAAGTAACATGAGATGGAAAGAGATATTAAACCGTGTTAGTGCATACATTGTATGGGATTTACTGAGTTCACGACTGTTCCGAATAGCTCACTGGTCACTTATAAGGGTCCTTTATGTCCCGCACTTGAACTTATTGAGCCCAGATCTAATGTCGCTAGTGTGTGCCTGTAATACATAGAGTCAATGCAGCTATCTGATTTGGTATATCGCAATGAGATATGAACATGCTATAATTTCTATCAATTTACCGTTCAAGTTACATCCATTTTCAATTTTCGAGGATATTTCATGTTCCACATTTTCCATGGGTGATTTCATTCACACAAGGTTCAACCAGAGTACTGCTCATATTTTGGATTGAGTACCGTATCTGGCCATATTAACAATGAGTTGCTGCACATTATTATACATTTGTAGCTTGTGATTTTGTCAACATTTGACAGTTTTTGATAAATTTTGTTTTATCAATGCTTAACTTGCAGAATTTGGGAATGTTACTATATGCAATGCGTTTCAGGAAAATAAATTATGTATAGGGCATTCTAAATCAGTCGATCAGTAGGATAGATAATTTATTAATATCAAACCAAAAGTGCTCAATTTGAAAAGTTGAAAGGTAAAGACTGCTCAGTGGCGGAAAATAATCATGGAAATTTGGTGTTCATCTGACATTTCAATTTTCAAAGATAAAGTTCAGTCCCGGCCTGTATGCTCAGGGCAATGCATTACTATCCTGTTCAGGTGTGGTCATGTGTTGTAGTCTGTGTATCCCACATACCAGTGTAAGTTGGTCTCGCCCTGGGACAGGCCTGTAGCCACTGGTAGCAGAGATACAGGATCTGATTCTGGCCAGAAACAGCCCTGCTCCCTGTGGAGACTGGGGCTGTGTGAAACTATGTCTGTAGGACTGAAAATGAGAGATTGCGAGTCTGTATTGGACTATGCTGGAACTGGGTCTGTGTAGGGTTGTGTGGGACGCTAAAATATTACATCCTTGATAGATGATAACTATTCCATTCTACAATTGGATAACTTTATATTAATTATTATCGATAAAAACAGAAGTATGTTATCGAGTAAGACATTCTGACCCCAGAGTCTGGTCCTGTACTGGCCCACATCTAGCAGGTGAACCCCCCCCCCCTCCCCTGGACCCGGTGCCGGAATGTGAGGGGCAGGTGTTCCTGACCCCCAGGGAATGTGATGCTGAGCAGAGGTAGCACTGTCTCTAGCAATGTCTCTGGAACCAGACTCTGCCATCAAGAGAAGGTCACCTTTGATACCAGAAGAACAATGCCTGGAAAGATAACAAGATAATTGTGAAATTGATTTATCATGTTTATTGCCAACATTGGCTGTAGATTGTGGAGATGAAGTAATCTTTATACTTATGGAAATCCAGCAAATATATATGATGGGAAATGTTTGTACGTTATTTTATCGGTTAATGTTGGTGTGAACAGTTAACATTAGGCTTGCAATAGATCGATGGAAGTAATCTATTTAACGCAACTTAGATGGATGGATGAACACAACATCAATTAATCTAGTAATGCTAAAAGGCACATAATCACGGCTAGTGACCTAGTTAATGGACAAGCAGATTATTACTTGATTTGACTACAGAAGTTATTAAATCACCCAACTATATTTTCATCTTATTGCACTTTATTAAATTATTTGTCTGGACAAATAAATCAAAGAATTAAACACCCTTTTGGGCAAGTGGATCAGTAGTAGTAGCATGAGTTCACAATGGTCATAGCAATGGCATTATTAATACACAGATACATTTCTCATTTGCTCTTTGCCTTCCTCAAAGTACACATAAAACCATGTAACTGGACTTCACACAGAAAAAAGTCTGCATATCTAGTTTTTGTTTATTCTAGTTGCTGGGAAATGCCAAGGGTCATGTGACTTGAGGGTCGGGTTAGGTTGAGTGGTTCTGCCACTACCACAGACTTAACTAGCAGGATCCTAGTTTCATGTACTGGAATCTTGCTACCTACCATGGCATCCCTGCTCCCATAAATGGAAAAAGGTGTTTGGCTATAATGTAACATAAATGCAAAATGATGAATGAATGCAATTATAATTTATTACTCAAATTTAGTTTTGAATAATCACAAATGTCTTTGATTGTAATTCTTTTAGAATTTATTCATCTTAATCATTTAAAAAATCTTCTTAGAAGTTGTACTTTAACAATCTTGGGTTAAGTCGTGTGTCCTGCTCAAAAGTGATCAATCTCAGATAGTCTGACAGACAGGAATTTTAAGTACTGACTTTAGACATCTTTGTGTTATTTGTCACGTATTAATCACTTTTAACCTGACATTCGACAAGTGAATCCGACACCTGCATATATCTGCCGGATAATTTACTGAGCTAAAGGTGCATTTTATTTTGTAGAATTAAAAAACACCATTTGAACAATGCTGTTGTTTGTATTTTGTAATGGCTCATGTTACGATGCAGATTTCTCACTATAGGCCAACATTGTTACATTACTGTAATTTAAGAAACTCTATAAATTCAAAAATAAAATTAAAATACATATATTGTAATGTAGTTAGGACTTGTTTGGTCATGTCGGTACACATAGGTAAGTCTGTTTTTAGTAAGTGCCATGTCTGTAGTAAGCGCCATAGCCTGGTACTAAACTTGTAGTGCTATCGGTTCTCAAATGTCCGTTACTGCAGATGTCTCGTACAGACAATACCTGCCTATGCTGGTAGCAATGTATGAAATTGTCTCTATCCATCAACAATCCCCCCGAGTCTGGCACAGATAGGCAGCTGAGCTCCTCACACTGCTGTACTGGAAGACTCGCCACACTGATCGTGTCGGTTCTGGTGGTATGCACTGTACGGTACTACACTGTACGGTACGTAGGGTACACGCTATGTAGGTTTGTAAGTCAGTTGGCACGACCATACTGTGTGCATTATGATCAGATACCTGGCTATTTCCTTGTCGTAATCGGAAGACAGGATGCTGTATCTTTATAACAGTACCATACTGTAAAAGTATTTGCACACCAGGAGTCAGGACCAGAAAAGTCATTTACTCATATTAGTCATAATTTAATGCTTCGCACATTGAACACATTCTACATTTCAGCTCCTCAAACTCAATTCTCGTTAATAAGTAAATATGTTGTGAAAAACATTTTTTTTGATGTTGATGCTGTTGGTCAAATCAGGGGATTATGTACTTTATAGTATGTATTTGTGACCTACTCGTTTATTTAACCCTCTCCCTTCTGGATTAGGCACAGACATTTCCGGTTGCCTTCAGCAAGGAGATAAGTCTTTGAACCATGTGGACAGAGAGGCTATTTATAGAAATGAACGTAGATCATGAACCAGAAGCTTATTAGTTTTCATATATATTTAATAATTAATCTCGCAAAAGTTCCACAGAGTGTTTCACAAAGGAATACAATACGATGGTGTCCATACTTTGTGATATCAGAGTCTCAAGACTATCTTGTGACAGATCAATACAAAATGGCCACCGCCACACAGCAGTTACTTCGGTCAGTGTCACCTGGTGCACTAATCTGGGCACTACTGCACTGCCATGTGTGTGTGTGATGTATGCATGTACTAGGCCTGTTGGACATACGCTGTGCTGCTGTGTTGTGGCCCATCTATTATAATTAGTGCAAGGCAAGGACCTCTTCTGGTTCTGCCATGTAGATGCAATGTTCTCTCTGCTGAGTCATCATATAAATGCTGTTTGTGCCTGTGGGCGAGGCAGAGAAACAATATTGGTTTAATTCTTTGGTGGGTACAATTATACAGTAAGCTAATTGAACACTGCCATTATGAAAATCATTCATGATGGTGCATTTGAGACATCTTGAAGTTACTATAGATGCACCATTTGCACTTCAAAGTAAAATATACAGATTGAATTGGGACTGAACATCTAATTGATGCTATCAGTGAGTAAAACCTGGTTCCTATCTTGCCCACACTCGGTTAAGTTCTGCGTGAAGTAAGTCTGTAACGCAAATCTAAATGATTGGAAAAGGATATCTATAAAACAAGGACCAGTACTTTTAGCCAGTGTTCTAGGATATCGAAATTAATAGCTTGCGTTGCGTATCTATGAGGTGAGCCGCTGTAAATGGAGTATTGATTTGTGACTGAGATGTGTTGAGTTTATGGCCAGGCTGCCCGGAGGGAAGTGCCAGAGAAGTGCTATTCACTTGAATCAATCAGTCAAATACTTGAAATAGGAATGATTCACAGAGTTGTCAGAGGTACAGTCAGTCGTGGCTGTGGCTGTAGCTGTATTCGTGACTGAGTCAGCATACCCTCGCAGCATGGGTATCCCTGTATTGCCGCTGTAGTCATACTGACAGTTCCGTGGTGGCATGTTCACCATGGAATTTTCTAACTGGCTGGTTGAGGTTTTGGCAGGATCAAAATAACTGAATTTCATTCATTTTTTTTATGAATTGCGAAATTAACATTTATATAATTGTATTTCATAAGATTGCTACATTTGTTGCAACTACACAAGACATAACTTGAGAAACTACATCCAAAACCTTAATTCTTCTGCAATATTGTACGGTGAGCTGTTGTGCCACTAAGGTTTCCAGTAAGATTTGAGTATTAAATGATTCCAACCGGATTTTAGTTGTATTAATTTGTGCATCCAGTCTGATCCCAGTCTGATTCCTCTCTGATTAGAATTTGACTCCAGCCTTGATTCCAGTCAATCCACCTTGCCTGTTAGTATCTTGTCACACCAGACTGTGCTATATACAATTTCAAATATTGTGCACAACCTCATTACAACAGTATCTCATTATAACAGTACCATAATCTTGAATATTCCTTAGATAACAGCCATTCTAATTTGGTTTCATGTTTTTGACATTAACAATGGGCCAACACAGAGGCGCCCTACTTAGGGTGTTTACGTCCAGGTAGAACTCTGAAACTGAAATGGAATGGTTTTAGCAGATGTTCAAGGCTTATGCCTGATTAGTACCTGAGACTGAGAACTGTGTTTATGTAGGTCAGGCTTTCAGGAATTAGTTCTGTTTCATCTAGAAACCACTGCAGCGAACACTTGTAGAGATGAAGTCTCATTACAGGATGCCCCCCTCCCCACACATAATGGCATCTGCTTACAAGATGTTGCTTGATGCCCAGGTGGTCTGCTGACTTGGAACATTCCATCTTGGAGGGCAGTCAACATACCAGTAATAAATGTATATTGCATGAAATAAAGACTAATTTCGTGAAAAAAATATTTTATATTTAATAAAAACAATAATTATTTGAAAGATTCTGGGATTTAAGAACTGACATCTAAATAGATATCTGAACATGTCTCCCTACCAAATAATTATGTACAACTGGAAGGTATCCATTTCAAATTTTTGTAAAGTTAATTTTCATTATTGGCTCGTGTCCTGCCGTTATATCCTGTAGATTAAGTAACCATCGCGCTCCACAGTGTTCAGTGTAGTCTATGCAGTTATAACCCATCCTATAAATTTAAACCTCCAATTACTGTAATTTACTATTAGCAAGATTCCAGATAGTTGATGCTTGTTGCCAGTCCTCATGTCCCTAATTGATGCATGTTCCTGGTGTTTAGCCATCTTCTGCTGCAGCACCTGTGGTCTAACATACATGATGTATTTCCTCTCCTGTCATGGTGCTGAAGGGGCTTGCTCAGAGACACATACAAGAACTGGATAGGTCTAACACACAGCATTAATCAAGCATTTGCTGGAGGCAGCTGAAGGTGGCCTGTTTAAGCAGTGATTACCGTGACCTGTCCGGTTGTAATGTGGTCAGCTAGCTGAATTACTGGCTTATGGTATTGACAAGATAATGACGGCTAATGACCAGATCAATATACGTGATGATAACCAGACTATTACTGGCATTCACTCTCGGTGATCTGTGGACAATCACTGCTTATTCGCGAGGTCTAAGAAGATCATGACATTGGAAACTAATAAGTCAACATCGTATCCATATCTGGCCACTAAAATGCGGTGAAATGCGGTGCTGGTGCTTTTCCTGTTTTCCAACACTGGCAACAGTACTGGGCATGCATAGCACAGTGGGAAAGTTGCCCAACAGCTGAGAAATTAGTAAAATTATGCGCTTTAATTTTGAAGTGTATAAATTGAAGTACGTATTGTATTCCTGTAGCAATACTTATTGAAGCATGGTATTGATTGCATCAAGAAAAAGTCCACAAGTCAAAAGTACACACCTTATATCAAGTTCAGTATGACATGTTTACCAGTTGGTGGCGTATTTAGCTTCCGGCAAGGTAACTGTGAACTATATAAACCACAGCTATATCATTTAAGAAGTAATAGGGTCAATGTTGAGTAGCGGAGTCATTATGTGGCATAGATCTACCTGTCACGTTTCTTCTCTATCCAGTTTCTTTGTATATTTTCTATTCATTTCTCATCCCATTTCATTCTTCAACATTTATCTTTATCAGTGCAGGAAATAGTGAATAATTTCTACATTTTCTGATCCATTCAGTTATCTGTTTCCTCATCCATTAATTTGTCTATTCATCATCAATTCAATCCATTCATCCATCGATTCTCAACCCATCCGTCCATCCCACCTGATAAGAACCCTACTGCTGCTAGTAACTATGAATCTTGCTTCCTATGCTTGCTTCCTATGCCATGATCACCTGCTATTGTAAAGGGCTAACAGGTCAGAAAGCAGGACAATATCGCTGGACTTTGGCGCTATCAGCAACATGGCCGGTTCTCCTGGAAACCGATGTGGGGGAAGCGGTTGATATAGGTTGTCGTGGCGACCACATGCATCAGTATTGAATTGTTTGCAAAACACAGACTCTCAGCTCTGTGCAAATTCCAGGAATTTGGTTACAAATCTTCTCATTGGCAGACAGCCTGTCGGACCATCAGCCAAACCAGCCTGGGTTTAACATGATGGGTCAGCATTTGACAAGCGTATTTCCTTGTTAGCCAAGCATTTCATGTTTAGTCATCACAAGCATGTTACTTTGAGGGTGTAGGCTGCTAGTTCAATATATTCTCAAGGTATATACAATTAGTTCACAAAGCCTGCAATTTTTTTGAATTTCATGGATGTGTGGAATTGAATGTAAATCTCTATAGCAGTTGAATTCTGCAGAGTATGTATATACTTTGTGTATGATGATGTTTGTCAGGTTCATAATTGGTAATTGTAAAGGCGAAGCTGAAGTGGGGCATGAATCATGTTTTATTGTATTACAAATAAGCAGTACATATTTGTATTGAGGTTACTGTAGTAGGTAATATGTGTAGCACAATGTACTGTTTTAAAGCAGGTGTGTACTCTAGTGCGGAGAGAAAGCCAAGTAGTCGGCATATCCCTTCTAAAGTAAGCCAATAGCACGGTGCACTTCCATTCAGGAATTTAAAGTGACATAGTGTTTAGACAGAATGATAAAATAGTTGCAAGTATGTAGAAGTTATTGGCATTATTCAAATTTGTCTGGCATTATTTGTCTGGAACATTTCCAATTTACTTTGATTGCATTACGCTAATTTTAGTTGGCTTCATTCTCTCAGCTGGGCATATAAATAACTGTTATTATGGTTTTCTCAGAATCAGGATAAACCTGTGCTTTGTTGAGATAACCCTATTCTCCTCAATGGTCATGTTGTGTTCATTGTGGTGTTCTAATATTTCCACTTGTCTTGATGTCAGCTACCAGCCCTGTGCTATGCTGTATTCTGTCAAGATTGAAATCAGGTCAATGCTTATCTTTTGGGCGTTTTTATTGCTGATATATCCTGCTGTTTATGTTATGAGTATCCCAGACTGAATCTAGCTTTTCTGCCTGCTGCACTATTACTACCATTACATACTGTTTACAGAGTACGGGATATGAAATATAAGCCTAATTCAATAAGCAATTCACGTTTATTGTTTGATCATGCACCTTCACAGAGTTTGATCTCAGCCAGGCATATATAATAACAGAGATAGAGGGGAAAGTGAGTGCACACGGATCCAGTGAATAGAGTAATAATGTACCTGTAGTATATAATTTCAGGGGCGGAAAATTACCATTGCCCGACGCCCGTGTACAGTAATGGCAACAAACATATGGAATCTTACATGCCCGTGGGCAAGTACAATTGCCTGTTCTGAAACGTTATATAGTGTTATGATGATGATCATGCTTTTGAGCATGGATTTAGCACATATAGCTATTTCAGATTTATACATTCTTTATGGAAACTTCTTTCATTAAAGTTACCTCATTACAATCACTACAATTCTTCTTATGTTACTTATTTTCTTCTTCTCATTCTCCTATTTCTCTTCCTTTACATGTCTTCAGAAGGTCATCATGGTCTGAACATGGATTTTGGTGCATTATAGATTTAAGCATTCTTCTATTACTTCTTCTTCCTCTTCTTCCTCTTCCTCCTCCTCCTTCTTGACATGTTCCATGTCTTCAGAAGGTCATGATTGTCGGAACCTGTATTTAGTGCATTATTGGTATAAACATTCTTCTTCTATTACGTCTTCTTCCTCCGCCTGCTTCTGCTTCTTATGCCCCAGGGTGATACATGCCTCTGTCTCACGTCTTCAGAAGGTCATCATTGTCTGTAACACGGACACAAGTATCTTTCTGCTGTTGTTGACAGACCTGTCAGTGGTCAGTTAGTGTCCTGGCTGTGTGGTCAGTTAGTCTGTTAGCCCTGGAGGTGTGGACCCGACTGACACGGACTGACACGAGTCACAGCTGATGATGACACGACTGTCCACTGTAGTCGCTGGTCATGTAGGTAGTCACTGCTGAACCTTGATGGAGATGGCTTGTTGTACCATGTACCCTTAGGGCTGCTTTGTTTATAAGCCATCTGCTACCAGCCTTGATACACCTGCTATGTAGAGGTCGCAGAAGGACACAGTCGTGCATGTGCTTTACAAGGATCCTGTTTGTCTGTCTTTTCTATGTAAACATACATCGTAATTTATTATTTGTCAAATTTAGCAATGTTTTACTCTATATTTACAATGTGTACGGATATCATTTTCAATTTATCAAATATTTTGGCATTTCTTTTTGTCTCTCACAGAATATGTTTTATGTTTAAGAAAGAGTTTGATCTACCATACTTGCATTTATATCATTTGGTGTTAAATGAAACTCCTACCTATTAAACAGCAACGTCATCCTGGAAATTATGATCTTTTCTACTATTGTACTAGTACCAAATCACAGATCTATACTCTGATAGAAAGATTGAGTACTGTGTATGAAAGACATTCCTGGAAAGGTGGAATTAGCTGAGCTCTGCTTTATTGCATTTATTGATCATGTCAATGACTGTCGCTGTATACTGACTAGTTCCTTGGCTAGCTGACACTTATCTACAGGTAATTACAAGTGACACGTGTTATTGTGTCGCAGTACTGGCAGTGCAGATGCCTTATCAAGTCACCATCAGTAATTACAGACATTTAATTCATTGCTGTGACTTCCCACACGTTTGTGGCTGGTGCTTGCCCAGCACTTGGCTTGTTGCCCTATCCCATTATCACATTCTGGCCATTTCCTGGACTGGTCAATGGTCATTTTCCCTCCTTATCAGGGACTGCCCAGCTTTATTGCCCTCGTATATCTCCCCCTGCCAGTACCGGACCTTTGTGAGTAAACTCCTCTTTGAATGGCGCCTTGAGACCAGCTCTTTGTGGGTCAGCTTCCAATTCTCCGTTGGCGCTAACCAGGATCTTATTACCAACTCTGATTTCATGGTTATGTACAGCTTCTGTTGACGTTATTGGACAATTCCCAGTGACCTAGTTACTTCAAGTTTTGATGTATTGAAGCAGTTTCGTCTAATTTTCCATGTTGATCATTTTCTTCAAAAATGCCACCCTCAGTACAGAGGAGTAATTGCACTATCAACACGATAAAGCATTTGCCAATCACAGAGCTGATATGAAATAGTGGAAGTGGAGGTGTATTTTGTCACTACTCGAGTTAAATCTCATAACCAATATGCTCTTGTTCCAGGACTTCCTAAGCTCTATTTATAGGCTATTGATCTTTACTAGGTTTCAGGCTTTACGTCTATGAATATCTGATGCCAGGAAAGGTTATATGTACTTTAGAAAACCATCTTCGGACATTGACATTTCTGTGTTATTGGATGGAATAACTTTAAATCTAAATCGTCTACTTTGCATAACCTTCAAGTTGATGTTGTCATTCTGCATTTAGAGAAATCCCAATGACAGCCTGGATTTGGGCATGTGTGTGGAAGTGTTAGCTCAAATCAATAAACAATTAATCCTGTAATTAAAGGCTTCTCTTTCATTATGGTCTGAAATCACTAGAAGACATTCAAGAACCATTCAACTCGTATGAATGGACACCATTTGATCTTCAACACAAATAGGGCATTGTGGATCTCTTTGAGAGAAGCTACATGTCCTGCTGTGTCCTGTTTCTGCCCTGTGTCCTGCCACCATATGTCCTGCTGCTGCCCTGTGTCCTGCTGCTGCCCTGTTGCTGCCCTGTGTCCTGTTGCTGCCCTGTGTCCTGTTGCTGCCCTGTGTCCTGCTGGCCCTGACGAGATTCCTCCCAGCCCTTCACAGAGTTCCTGCTATCCGAGTCCCATAGCGCCTTATCGGAACCCAATACCACAAGTGGTAGCATAATCTTCCAGGCTTAGCAGGATTGTCACTGTATCTGCAGGAACACAGAATATATCTCAGATATGTATGGCAGTGGCAGATAACCTCCAGACTCCTGTCAGATGAAGTTGGAATCCAGATAAGACCTTTCCTATATTGGCAGACCCCTCGGGCCAGATGTTATGAAATAATTCACCTGAGAGGTGTTGTGTTTGACTTATTCAGTAACCGAAGAGAACACGTGTTGACAATCTGAAGTGTATTCTGAAAGTGTCACATGATATACAATGACGAGCTTCCGGCTCGTAGGAGCTTCCGGTAGTAATCATTCAACCATATATAT
>JAUTBZ010126263.1:0-15023 GCA_032361785.1 Lepetodrilus galriftensis | reverse complement strand
ATATATATATATATATACACACACACAATGACTGTCATTGTATATATATATATATATATATATATATATATATACTAGTATCCATGATCACAGCACTATTACAACCTAGATGTGTTTCCTGTATGCCGGTGCTGTACTTAAAAGACTAATGATTAACAGATACAAATCATGTCAAGATAATAATTCTTTATTACATCCGCTTGATACAACAAGGGACATACGTGTACACCGTACGTACATGGTTGGACTGAATATTAGATATAATGACAACTACATATACATTTCAGAAATACAGATTTTAATTAGACAAGAAAGGTTGTTATGGTCATGTTCTCACAGCCACAACCAAAGTAAGATAAAATATCGAAATACAAAAGATAAATCAAACGACGTAAACAACCGGTCTAGATGTACCGAAGCAAAGTCAGGTAGACCTATTCACAAATAACTGTTTTCTGAAACTAGGTAATCCAATGTATATGCGGTATTATTATAACTTGACACGTAACGGACGGCAGCCACGCGATATAACTACTTTCTGCCGAATTCACAAAACTTGTAATCTGTTTTCTTATTCTTTTCTGCGACTGATAACAGGAAATTCGACTGTCAATTTGTCTTTTCCAGCTTGACAGCGGAGTTCTCCCTTGTTTCCGCACCAGACCCACATTCTGTCAGGGAAAAACGACACCAGTAATATATCTGTTCTACTTCCGTCGGAATATTTTATTATTTGCAATATTATACTATAAATTATGATGATAATTCAACTTAACATTTATACCCATTTGAATTGTCATAAAGCTAATGCCAAGACTATTACTTTCATTTTAATAGTTAGTATACTCATTCTATTGGTAAAAGATGCATTTACCTCGGTGATTCGATATGGTTGTAATGCAACGGTCAAGGCTAGTATAATACCTTGTAATTCAGAACGACAGAAGTAGAGTTGTCTGATTGATGCTGAGTGATAATCATGTTGATAACGTAACCATTACATGTTAAATAATAGAATATCTATTGATTTCGATCCGTTCTGACTGTCCTTCGACTCTCTCCCCACGCGTACCTAAAACAGGCCCTGCTTCAAGTACAGTATTTATCTAGTCTTCTGTTAGAGTGTTCATTGCTCCCTCGTGTACTAATCTTTAAATGTTGTGTATGTGCCGAGAACATCAGTGCAAAGACAACATAGTATTTTTTTTTAAATCACTGATTTTGACACACAAGGGATTGGAACAGGTAATTTCAGAAATGACAAGCGGGGCTAAATTAATAAAACTTTGTAAATTGATTCTGTCGTGGCGGACTTGCTTTCCACCCACGTCTTATCTGATTGCTATATTTTACCTGTTTTCACAATGATAATGGACTAGTATATGTAGACTAGAATAGAATTTCAAATAGATGCAGACGGTAATGGAATTGTTATAATACGTTATGTTCCATCATTGACATGCACAGAGCAATTCAATACCAACACGGCATGGATGTCATTACAAGAAACCGTCTGTCTGAAATCGTCCTAATATCCTGCTGAATCAACCAATACCCGGACAAGTCTGATTGAAATGAAAATGGAATATATTTGTAGCTTACATTTATGATAGAAAATGTGTTTTCATTGATTGGATTTAGATACCTAAGGGATACTTTGGTAGGAACGAATATAATATAAGATAATATAATATAAGGAGTTTTGTCTGTACGTTAAATGGGCCGATTCAAGATGCATGTCTACGGAGTGGTAAATTACTTTATCAACAGCTATTAGTTAAATTACGGTCACTGGATTTGACCTACATGTACACTTTCAGGACATATTGCATGTAATTGGTGAACGTCTTCATGTGTAGCTACAAGCCGTCCTCAAGGAGGGCTTAGGGTTAATGTTGAGAATTCATTGAGAAGAGTAAAAGTCTCTTCTAGCAAAAAGTGAACTGCAGAGAAGGAACACTATGTTTCTTTGTGGCGGTTTCCGCTCGTCTCCGACATTTATGGAGCGAGGTTGGAGTCGGACTTGCTAGAGTGACACCGGATCTTAACCAGCACGCCCAGTTGGGCCAGCCGTACCCCGGGGGAATCGGAATTCGCCAATAAACCTGTAATGATGGAATGGCCGCCTACGGCTATAGCGTGTATTAATTGGTGCCCGAATATTGCCATTTTTGTGCTCAAGTTAACACAATTATGGCCAACCCTTTTGTTGATTTGAAGACACTTTTTTAGCCTTACGCCACAATCCGCGGAAAAGTGTATCGAGAAATTAAAATATTTTTACGCCACACAACCTTCAGCCTAGGGTATCTTTTGCTAATGGACAAATGTAAATGTCGGGCGATCACGCGCGGTCACGCTTAGGCCTGACAATCTCGCGAGAAACGACGTTATTTACGTCCCCTTCCGGATGACTTGGAGGCGGGACGACTGTCCTGAGTTAGGAAGGCGATCTCGCAGGACCCGGCACGTCTTAGGCGCTGTGATTTACGTGAATCCGGGTACCGACTCTTGTCAGCATTGCGTGTTTAGTAACCCACAAGGATTCCCAGTTCAAAGACGTTGGAATGTAAGACCTAATTGGAAAGCCAGTCGGAGAACAAGCGTCTTTGACGTGATCACTTTTTAACACGATTCAGCTTAGAGAGTGAGGCGGGCAATATAGAGATTGGTACGGTACATACAAGCGCAGAGCGGTTCTATAACTAGTACTGCTAAAGATAATTTGATGACCATATGATTTCTATAATTTTATATCATTTTATTGCATATCTCGTTGGATACAGAAATTCGCTTAACAACGGGCTTGTGTGAATACATTGAGATGACAGTGAATATAACATGTTAACATATTCACTAAGGTTCTATAATTGTATAGGAACAGTGTAGTTGAACAGAAGACTAGAAGTGATTGAAATTGTGTCGCCACACACGTATACAGTGTATTATATCCACGTTAAATATTACATTCATTCTGGCAATGCCATCTTATATGATAGCCAATAGGTTTGTTATTGAATGAAAATAATTAATTTATGACGATGACACGCTTCAATGCATAAGTTGTAAACAAGGAACACGCAAATTAAGTTTTAGTTGTGATATTTTCACCTAATTGATTTAAATGCTTGACTTTGATCGCTCAACCGATTTGTTGCGTAACCTAGCGCCAACGAAAATCAACTAATTCCATTAAAATGTTTTCCTATAGCTAAAATAGAAATCATTGTCTTGATAGACACGTCGATGACTAAAAACGCTTGGTTTCACTAATACGTAAAGTTAAACCGCCCAAACTGGAGCACTACTATTACGAAATGTAATCACATTTCTGGGATATATATCGTAATCAAAGCAACAGAGACATAAACTAATTCTCTAAGAATACCAGGCGCGTGCTCATGACCCTATGTACCGTGTTTTAGGAAGGCGCATCTTCGAATGTAACCAAAGTTTTATTGGATCCAATTCCCGGACCCCAGCGGAGGGGAATACCAAGTGACGTGTGCACAGAGATCTAACCCTCTGCTCACTGATGGGGATCTCCGTCAATATACGTTAGGGAGTAGGACAGAAAAAAACGCTGTCGAAAGCTTTCAAGCCTACAGTGGTAGTAGTGATTTTTTTCGTCGATTTTATATTAGGTATAAATGATTAGAAGGCAATAGGGACGGACTAGTGTTTCTGCGTGTCTCCGGTATAGAACTATTCGCTGTGGTGAGCAGGCAACCCGCCGCGACTACGGTGTGTCCGTGGGAGACTATGCGTTACAATGCTATCAGTATAAAGTACTAAATTTCATTTAAATCTTACTTCAAAGAATTGATTTCAATTACACTGTATAATTGTATAAATGTGTATAATTGGTTCATTGATATTGCGTATAATTTCGTTTGGTTACAAACAACCGCAAAGCAAAGTCCTAAATAGAACATGTATAAAACTCTATTTAAAAGATAAATATATGTACATACAATGCATAATATTGCAGACAACTTGACATCATACGAACACAAAGAAATATTTCGTCTTTGTAAATGATATTCATGAATATTCGTAAATCAATAATGTGAATATGCTTGTAGGCGGACATATATGACAATCCGAAACCATGAAACAAAAGATAGTTACGTTTTGAGTAATTATTATCCGAAGATAACAATATGCTTGAGCATTAAGATGAATCAACTTCATTTTTCTTTTAGCAATCAAATTTCGAATTTACAATATAATTTTAAAATGAATTTTCACATTCAATGTTAAATTAATCATATCAGTATCATGCGTTTGTCCTTTTTACATATTCGGTAGTATAAGGGTTATAAATGCTGAAACTTAACTTTAAATATAACAAATAAATGCGAATTTGTATTTCTTCTAATGATTACTTTCAGCTAGGTATGCTATTTTATATGCTATATATTTCAGATTGTAAGCTCTAGACCCAGAAACTAACACAGCGCAGATGTACACATGTACACTTTATATACAGAGACATTACATCCGGTTTTCTATGCATGTGGAACAGAACGATCTCAGTAAATCTAGATTGGATTCGAAATTTACTGTAACGATAACAACTTAATGGAGAGAAAAAAGCACATTATATACGTATGTCTGTGGTAGATTACTATCTTTCTCAGTATTCCTCCCACGATTGTTCAAAGAGCCATCACTTGACTTAGTTCCAATCAAAGGTGCACAGCATGACGGCGTCAGAAAAACAAGTAGTCTTCCACTCCACATCCGGTGTCCGTACCTACGGCGTCAAAGTCGACGCCAAATAAGATAGACCTCATGCCAGGAACATATCCGCGACTAACTGTGTGTGTATGAACACTTGACACCTACCTTCAGTGTTAGCTATTGTTTCAATGACTCAACCACGCCAACGCAATTTAATTGTTTTTTCTCTATGATATTGTTTTCATATTATTTTCAATAATATATCATATAAGAGTTCAACTATTATATTAAACGCATTGCTTCAACGAATTGGCAACGTTTCGCAAGTGAAATCCTCGCTTCCTCGTGTCTCTAACAGTATATACTATATTTAATATAATTACCTTTAATTTTTTCCAAGATTTTTACGTGGGTTGTGTTTAATTTAGGGAACCATACTATAACTGAAAAAAACATACCCATATACTTTGTTAAAATTCCACAATATCCTTCCCCACGCAGTATTGACTATCATTGTTATTGAGGCATTTGTAACGGAATTCCATTAAATGGTAATGATAAACGCTAACGTATTATATATTACTTCGATCCATTACCATATCTACCTGTCTGCGCTGTAAACTAATACTGATTAGGCATCTAAGCGTGTTTGCACGGCGATATAGAACCTAGACGTATATTCATTCTGGATGTCGTTCTACATTAAAAGTTAAATGTCCAGGGCTCTCTCATCAGTTACAACCTTCTCCCCTTTTACGGCGCGGGACTGTGGAAACATGAATGGAACTTCAAAGGGATGCATCACCCTCGTGCATGGGATCCACCAACGGTTATAAATGGGTCCGGGGTCTGTGAAAACTGGGATCACGACCCTCGGGGAATGAAGACTCGTTTAATCATTTTTATTTGGTCGATAAGCGGTGGAAAGACGTACGGACAAGCAGTGGGCCCTACTCTATCAAGAGTGTAGTTACCGTACAATTATATTCACAAGACAGACTCACAATGTCGTCTGTTGTGCACTGGTAATTACAAAGATGAGAGTTAGACAGTGTTGATGTGACAGGCACAATCATGTTTATCTAAAGCTGTGCAGTGCAGAGGAATGAGTGGCACGGCATGAAGGATAAGATTGACACAAACCGCTATGACATTTTCATAACTCCACTGATTTACATGTTAGACCATTACGTCTTCCCGTAGGAAACATAAAGATGCATGGTCGATAAATTAAACGACCGAATTGAATTTCAAATTTAAGAACAGAGTCCAAGCCATGTTCTGCCATGAATTCTAAAATTGGTATCCATTAATGGTTGGCATTTATATTACCACTTGGTTTCAACATATTTATTCACAATGTACAAGCCCGATCCTGATTTCTGGCAATTGGTCGGCGGTAATATAAATTTATCTCTACCTGTATTGTAAAATAATAATACAGAAGTGTGGAATAAAACTTCAATGTCTGGAATGCCGGGAGATGGGAGATGTTGTCTCATCTATCATGATCAGACGGTTGATTTCTGTATACTATCTTTACCTTGTCTCAGCGTCCGCAGCTACATGTATCTCATCGACTACACACGAGTAACCTTGTCCCCTAAGGTTAAATTAGGAACTTCCGCAAGTGTTGGTCACTGGAATTGAAACTCATTCCTCTAAATGAGGCTGGACTGATTGTCTGAACATCTCTGAACTTAATGACTGCTGTAGATTCTGCCGGACATTGTACAACGACAACTTGCAGTGCCAGACATTCTACAACGACAACTTGCAGTGCCGGACATTCTACAACGACAACTTGCAGTGCCGGACATTCTACAAGGACAACTTGCAGTGCCGGACATTCTACAACGACAACTTGCAGTGCCGGACATTCTACAACGACAACTTGCAGTGCCGGACATTCTACAACGACAACATGCAGTGCCGGATATTCTACAACGACAACTTGCAGTAGAATGTTCCTGCCGTCCTGTATATTGTATGCATCCTTAAGAAACTTTATTTAACGTCGGAAATAACAAATAACCGTAGCTCTGAGCCTCTGTACTAGAGTTCCGACAAATAGAAACAATATATATATAAAAGAAGAAGACGTTCTATTTTAAGTCGGATATATACGGTATATAACAATAAACGTTAGATAGCCTATGTAGAGCGATTAGATATGCTACCGTATTTCCCTTATATTTATGTGGATTTTAATATACCCCGTACTTCCGAGATAGCCTTGTCAATGGAAACCAATACTGGAACAACCTAGTTGACGTACTGAGAACAACGCCATTGCGTGTGTGGTATTTAACACGCAAACGTCAATGTAACTAAAGCACAAACCTTTTTGTGTCACCGTGTTATATCAACGAGTATACGTGTGATCACAATTACTGTTCAGCCAGGTCAAACCAGGTTTGCGCGGAACGTCCGGCATTCCAGACTTAATTAACCCAAGAGGCAACTTTTCTTCTCTGGCCGAGACGAGGCTATTAGGAAGACTGCGAGTTGGGCTGAACTACATGTGTGCCTTCAGGTGAACGCCAGCAGCCCAGTACAGTGTCTGTATTCACGTCTTCAGCATGCTACCAATCCAAGAGGTGCATGTGCAGATGTGAAGCTTTGATGTACCTCCACAAAGGGTACCAATGTCAACGGAAGATGATCATAGGAGCGTATTTACCATGTTAACGTACGCGGAACCTCTCTTCAATATGTAGAGATGGCCAAAGTGCTGAAACTTTTATGATTCTACTCATCGTACCTCGCACCCAGTGTCTTTGATCTTCTTCCCGAGGGAAGGTAATTGGTAGTCAATGAAGCCGGGGAAATTAATTGTGATATTTTCTTGTTAGAATCAGAATACAATATAGGTCTTGTACTATTTTGTTCGAAAGCCGTAACGGCAATCGTGTCAATATAAATGATAGTACATGTATATAGCTTTAACCTTTGGTTCCATTGGCTTTGCATATGAATCTATGAATGATTTCTTTCAATACTAATTCAGTGCATACTACATGGAGTCCAGTTAATCTGATTTAACGTAAAAAATATTCGTCCCGAAGATATCATCAGCGTTATAATAACAGCGTAAATACATGACCAGAGAAACATATGGTCATTTGTGTCTCCTACCTTCGGGCACGTTCCGCCGCCACGCATCCTAAACCTGCACGATTTTAATCCATTGACCGCTCGCATGTTTCTTATATATACCCTGGTGGACAATTCCGTCGCTTGCTATGATCGCCTATTACGGACCTCATCATTGTCCATAAGTCCATTTACGTGTGATGCCGCAATGCCACGGTGCCATCAGCAGAGAGCGCTAGCTTCTTCCTGGTTAAATCCCAGTTCTCGCCCTTTATAGCTTGCTTGATCAATACAAGGCTGGGCTCATCAGCGCTGGGGAGATTCATGGAACTGCCAATTTGGATATAATCCCCACATTATAATCCCGTATATATGACACGCCGATGATTGTGAGTAGGTGCTATATCGCTATTATTAATAACATATGTCTTGTTTCGACAATGCTCCATCAATTGTGTATCCGAGATACCTTTTGGGGGCCCTTCACGTGTATACATTGTCAGGACGAAGAGACGCAACGTACAGCATGTACATGTAACTTTGTAAAGTGACAGTTTTTCCCGAATTGGAAACATTATCACATGTAACGGTTCACACTTATTGCAAGAGGTGTTTATTTGGTTCATGTGTTTGGTTATTAAGTAACTTTCACACAGTGGCTAGGACTTTATGACATTCACCCCGGACATCTCGTGCTATAGGTGTATGAATATGTAATGAACGACACTCCTGTACCAAATGACGGCTAGATAACTATATAACCCGAAGGTGGTATGAACCCTAGCGTACATATATAGACGACAGCATTAACTGTATTGGGTGAAGGTAAAGCTAACGACGTGCGCAGTTTCCTTTTGTAACGGCAATAACGCAGTGTTATGATAATCTTAATAAAACAAACGATTTCCCCAGTGTTTGCACTGACAAACGATAATTAAGACTAACGTTGACAGAAACAATATTTTTAACTCAATATAGAACATGTAATTACCAAACATTTGGACATACAATATAGATTATATGAAACCATGTTAACGTATGATATATTTTCCAAGTTGAAATTGAAAACGTATTTGTAAACTGTATGTATGCTAAATACTTCTGGAATGGATTAGAAACTCATTTAAATCTCTGTGTGCCAAAACAAATTTGATTTAATCAATATACTGTACCATCCATTTTGCGGCTTTCCTTCGGGTCATACCTTGTCTAATCATATTACAATAGCAGCTATAAGATATATATTGTTAACAAGTCTATACTCAAAACAACTATCATTGCAAGATATTCTTAAATACTGTATAAATTACAAATTAATTGGTCTGGTATTATCCAGCCGGGAGACATGTTCAGATAGCCATTAAGTTGGCTGTTCGTGGATCTCGGAAGTTTTTCTGAAAAATATATTGTTTAAAATAATAAAATTTAAATTAAAACAAAAAGTATTATCTAGTATCTGTTACCGTGACACTTTATTTCTTAAGCCATATAAGCCTGAATTTTGTTTTGTGCTGAAATTCTAACCATATGTTTGGGCAATAACACTGCTATACAATATATTAATGTTTTTGCTGAAAATTGAAAAATGTTGTACTTAAAGACCATGTTGTGTGTGTCCTTGTACAAGGACGCTAGGACCGAGAGGGTAGGTTTTTTTCTTAGGACTATTTATAATGATCAACCTATTTAAATATGAAAATTACCCACTAATCAATCATAAGTACATAGCATGAATTTGAAATGTAATGTAGATGCAGTAGATGTTAATACTGCCCGTCCTTGTACAAGGACGCTAGGCTTAAATGGGTTTTAAATTACGCACATAAACTTATATAAATCATATCTACTACGTGTAGATGCATATCATAGAATAAATACAAATGTACCATCTATTTGACAATGTATATGAATTGATTCCAACAATATGTAGGTACTATAACTACGATGTATATGTGTGTCAGCTGGAATACATATCTTTATAATAAAATAAATTACGTGTGTTCTTATAGATGTGCCACAATGGAGAGAGAGAGAGAGAGGGGGTGGAGCAAGAAAGAAAGAAAGGGAGAGAAAGAGAGATAGATTGAGATACAAAATATGTAGAGAGAAAGCGAGAGAGAGCTAGAGAGAGAGAGAAAGAGAGAGAGAGAGGGAGAGAGAGAGAGAGAGAGAGAGGGGGGAGAGAGGAGGGATGGAGAGGTTTTCACAAACACTATATCCACATAGGAATCTGTATGTACTTACCTAATGATACACATAAGATATGGTTTCGATGCCGTATAACATTTCTTTAACGCCAACCATTAGCTATTATCTCTAGACTACCGATGGTATACCAAATTGCATGGCTTCAAACGACGTTATAGTCTTCAATTAGTCGATGTGCCAGTTATAAAGTAACACATCTATAGAAGTTTGTCGATTTGGTCGCATGCTAGGTATTACACATCTTCATTCTGTTACGTGCATCAAAGTGATCGTTATATGGTTATCGTGTGTGCAACACATAGGCATCGTGTATTAATTATCTAAGTTATACCGTAGTTAACAACACCGACTGGGGTAATACTATAGCACTGTGACTGTGAGAATGCTTTCCAGCATGTAGTTGGTGCTACATTTATATAAATGCACATATTGTTATTATCATCATCATCATCATCGTCATCATCATCATAATTATTATTCTTCTACAATATCTAAGGGAGCCTACTCTGTGTACGTTCTCTTGTATGTTCTACACTAAGCCATCCTCGAAAACTGGGGCCATATTTGACGGTTCCAAGTTAGTGTAGTCATAAAGGCCTGTATTTTCGAGGATGAGCCATAGCTTGCATATGAGTTTGTCATATATACCACACTAAACTATTCGGTACCAGTATATTGTACATTTTGTTATACCACACAGGCCCATGTATGTTAGTAATATATTTTAGTAATATATACAATAATATGTTATATGTTAACACTAATGTACATATTATATTATGTGATATGTACATCATATATAGAGCAACTGTCCGTGGGATACCTATAACTTGCATAATGAAAACCATTACTGTATTGTCTAATATGCATGTTACACCACTAAATAAAATATGGTATGCTCAGTCACATAGACTATCAGATATACGGAACATCTCATTATATATTCCAATATAACACCGACCCTATAACTCACTTATTGAATATGATGGTATATGATGGTATATGTACGTCACAATAGCCCACATATTGTATATTCGTCTATCATTCTGTACAGTGGATGGCCCGCAGCTGTCCCGCCGTGATTGAGTACCTGTTCCTTGTACGTAGCAGGAACCAACCTTGGTCCACGTCAGTCCGACACTGATGACTAAAACCCTAGGACTCTGATTGAGAGGCGGATAATGTGTATCATTTCATATTTATAGCGGATTATTGGGTCGTCGATCACTGTATCCAATCCGGCGGCAACGGGGGCCTGGGTACGTTTCCCCACGGGCTTGGTTTGACATAAGACATTATCATGAGAAATATGTGGATGTTAGACAGTTTAAATTCACATTGTCTTCCTTTATGACATCTGATACGGTGTTACGACAGCCATGGGAATTGAATCTCTATTACGATATGAATCCCGTCGGGTCAGTCTGTGTATTTCTGCGTCGTGGACCATTGTAAGCAAGGTCTCAATATCCGCCAATGGCTTCGTACACTTTGACGTTAAAGAAAAAGCATCAGTGTTTATAGAACCGTTGGACTATGTGCCGGAAACACTCAACTCTTTTGTAATTTAAATATAATATCGCTAACCGTCACTGCTGTGTGTTTGGAATAATGATTCGACCACACCACACTTCGCTGGGGGTCAAACTCGAAGCCATAAAAACCGCAATTACGGCAATCAAAGAATCATCTATGTTTTCAGTAAAATAATAATCCTTCAGCATACAAACCCAGTCGTGGTATTAGATTGCACTGTTATTATATTTGAGCAGGCTTCAGGGGGTAACGATGGGATTATATGGTGTTAGGAGGCAATAAAATGTTGGGTTTCATATCCCAAGGCACACGTTACGAGGCGTAAATTATCCCTGGTTTTACAGCGCAGACAGGTCTGTTGCTAAATCAGAATACACCGACTCTTATCACAAGTCATGGGCATGATCGACGCAGCTCCGTCATGATTGCTTATAATGCGACCGTATCCAGTAGCATCAGTGAGATGCAATACCATACATAATTAAATAACAACGCTGTTACATAAAGCGATATGAAATGATTGATGCAATACGAGATGATAACAGTATTTATGCAATCTAGTTAATGCATGCGTAAATCATTTGAACTATAGGATACGCTCTGTGACGCGTACAGCTTCGATTTCTTATTAACATTGATTTACTAAATCCAGAGCATCATTCTTATTGTACAATTACCATCCGTGAAGATACGCGGACAAGGGAGATAATTACGTGTTCTGAATTGTAAGATACGTGCCGGACATTTTTATCCCACACGGATCAACTTGTGTTTATTCTAATATCGTATTTCAGTGCAATTTCGATAATGTGCTGGTAATTGGTATTGAAGGCTACGTAAATGACATTACGGTCTACCTCTGATGTGGTATTTTACCATCAGGCTGGAACTGACACCGAGTGGTTATGAAAGTGTTTGCATAGCAGTGAATTAAAGCGGTGCGTAAATGAGGAAATTAACTCGGCACAATGACAAGCTGACTTGAAGGAGGCTGGACGGTGTGAAGTGTACCAGCTCCGACGACGAGCAGCCATCATCCTCGGCTATACTGGCAATGTGGGACATATATTAAGTACACTTTGTCTTATAATGGAGCTCTTGGTCAGCATAAGTGTCACTCGGTCAGTGATGGTGCGGAACTTTAATCAAGTCCTAGATATCACCCCTCTCCAGCAATATGCCGCGTGTATCCCCACATCGAATTATGCTTGTAGTAGAAGGTCCACGAAATGTAATTAGGCCTCATAGTCCGCTGTCCGCCTGAAGGCCTTTGTCTTCATTGTCAATCAAGACCAATCACCTTGCAAGTGACTTGACACCATTGGACCCTCGGCATTACCTCGCGGATGCCGCCATTCCCGTCCATGCTTCAGCAAACCCTGATAGAACATATTCTACAAGTTCCTTGTCTACATCACTCTGAGCGGTGTCTACAGTCCAGGGACATAGTGTCATATTGACGACGTTCGGAAATAGTCTTAGAGTAAATAACTGGAGGGACGGAGACGGCGGTCACGGGGAGCAGCTTCTAGATATTGCTGTCCGTCGTCCACCATCGCGGCGTAATCTCCACCAGTCTGGCCACTCCGCTAACCAATGCCGTTACTGTAGTCGTACATTTCTCGCGGATTGTCTTGCGGCAATCGATACACCGGCATGTGTTGCGTAATTACTCGTGTAGCGATACATGTGAGTATCGGCATCGAGTTCCGCCAGCAAACGTGAGAATTGTCTTCCCTGTGTAACAAACATCCTCGTGTTTTGCGCTCTTTCCAAGCAGAAAATTGCCCCACGACAGGACCTGTTTAGTATTCTAAATGACACATTTAGAAAACACCAACCGAGAGCTAAGATTAAGGCCTGTAGCATTGACGCCTACCGTTATCAAGCCATCGCAAATGCGCTGCTGATGTTTCCCAGATGGTATCGACTTGTCAAGGGATGTCCTCTGTCAAATCTCTTGTCACAGGTCAGTACAGCAGTTAAAGGCAGTGTTAGCAATGGGAACACACTGAGTACTTAACGTCCTCGAAAACATTGATCACCCCGCTGTAGCCTGACCAGCTCTCTGCTGAACATATTGTATCTCTGATTGCACAGCCACGGAGTACGCGGCGCTCTAAATGCGGGCAGGATACGCTCGCTGGTTACGCTCATGGACAATACCTCTCCTGAATGAACACCAATCCCCATGTGACCACCGAATGTCATCATGTCTCCCTATGCAAACCAGAGAGTAGACAAATATTACCATTGGTGGATGCTTGCTGGGTCGCTCACACACGTTCATTTGCATGAGTTATTTTCGGACAATTTTCAAAGGACTATGCTTGTTTTTATTAAATCAGGGCCCATGTCAATCTGTTTGCGCTCCAATAACATTTGCAGATATTGGTCAAGACGAAATATGATTAAAGCGTGCGAGGGCACGTTCCGACTATCTGCCGGAGCGCTGGTCGTTGGTATCAATTGTGGTGTGCATGGAACGTCTGTTAGAAATGGTTTACTAATCGCCGCGCGATGAATATAGCTAATCTGAAGCAAATAGTACCACGAGTGGCTTAGTGTTGGCACAAATGAAAATGGAATATCAATTACTGTATTAAGATTATTGCTTGTAGTACAGTGGGACGAACACGAGTGAGATGAGAGGAATTTCACAATGGTTACGGCCGATACTTTCATAGACTATCAGAGAAGCATGTCGTGACAAGATGCTAGTGTATGTCTTGAGATATCTACCACGCAGATAAGCTTTCTTCGTACATGCATTACTGTTATGACTATTCTGGACAACGTCCAATGCAACCTTGTAAAACAAATAAGGTTTATAACACTCCAGGCCTGAGTTCCACGAAAGGGGTGTGTATTTACGGCGGACATACACCAGGATGTAAAGCATGAAGTTGCGTGTAATTCCGTGTAGTGCTTTATGTCCTGATATACGTTCGGCGTAAATGTACACCCCTTTCGTGAAACGCGGGCCTGATGATGTCGGCATTTTACAGGCGACATGTTGAGTAAAACGATAGTTAATGAAGATATTCTGTCATTTTCCTCATGAATACAATGACTTTATTTATAAAATGTTGCATATTGTTGGATGTGGCTTGGGTTGCACCATCCTCGCACCCCAGGGGTACCTTTAATTACGTTCACACTTCAGTACTATGCAGCGAGTCCTGAGCGTAATAAACTATCCCTATTGTGAGAGGATGCCTCTTCACCTGCGGTCATACTTAACAGTGTAACATGACCTCGTGTTTGAAGTGTTATTAGAACATGTAAAACTCCATCCTCGAGAGCCATGTCACGTGTTGTTAAGTAGGCACAATGGCCGGCGTTTCGAGGATGGCAATGCTCTTGATGTTCAAAGTATTTGATCAATGAATCAGTCGGTGTATCCATGTTTTTAAGTACTAATAAATAAATCTATTGTCAATCCGACAATCTGATTGGTTCACGTGACCCCAAAACATTGCATTCATACTGTGATG
>JAUTBZ010126252.1:0-15025 GCA_032361785.1 Lepetodrilus galriftensis | reverse complement strand
CTCTCTCTCTCTCTGTCTCTCTCTCTCTCTCTCTCTCTCTCTCTCTCTCTCTCTCTCTCTCTCTCTCTCTCTCTCTTCTCCCCCCCCCCCTGCCTCCCTGAACACCAGTGTCATGCTGGAGTTGTTTATATGCAAACTCATAGAGAAAAACTACCCAGTAATTTACGCAATGCTAACCAAAGCAGAGATTTACGTATTTGTATATGGCAAAGCTATCTGTTGCAGTATTGATTGAAATTCTAAGCATGTTTATCGGAACATACAAATTGTTACCTTACAAGTTACCTAACTGCAACATATTTTATTCTCACGACTATCATGCCAATATTCTGTCATGATCTGTCTACTGTGGATTATATCGTGATTACGTCCAATACAAGCAGAGAATAACTCTTTCATAATTTACATCATGAATAATATTTTTATAGACTTTTGTTTTTATGATTTCAAACCCCTTGCCAGTGCTTTTAATGTATTACTGCTAGTTTGCTAGTTTGACAGCTGATGATTGCTTCACGGCCAAAGCAAATATTTTATGGAAAGAAAATTAATATGCCATTAACAAATTATTCTGACGCTATGCAATGAATTTATTCCAGAGGTAGTTCCCATAGCTTGTATGGCCCCCTGTGGCTGTCATGTCAGCACTTTGGCTGCCCAGTTGGGAGCTACATTCATGCGATCTGGACAATTGGCCTAACCATTAATTGTCAATAAGTGTTCCATTTCCTATTGTGTGCTCACGCAATAATGTCGGTCACTTTTGTGCGATAGTGTCGCGACAGCTTGCGAACTATTTGGACTCCCGAGACCAACTTTCCTGAGTTTGAACAAATTAATGTATTCATATCCTATAGTGCTATTGCATAATAACTTGTGGCGATATTTACTTTGTTTGATATCGTGGCACTCGTCTACATCCTGATCGTTTATGGCCCGAGCAGTGACAGTAAAATTTATATTACTAGGCATCAGATTCCCCATTCATGCTGCTCGAGTACATGATGTTAACCAATTCATTCTTTTCGATTGGACATTTTTATTTGATTAAGTCTGAGAAAAAAATATAGATTGAATTGCCTTCAAACTGATGCCCGAGTGATATGATAAAAACTGGCATCAGTGTATTAGATTGAGGCCTAGGGAAGTATTGTTTTCATGTGATAACTGAAACAGAGAAGGGTCTTTAGAGTCTGGAGACCAGAAATGCTACGTCCCTTGGTTCGACTCTGAGCACTGAGCAACAAGTGATCTGTTCTGATCAATCTACCGTTTCTTTGTCAATTATATGTCCCTCTATGCTAGCTGTGGCCTCCTGAGATTCTCCTGTGGGTCTGGCTCCAGTTCTCCATCAACAGAACCATGAATACTAGATGATGATTCTGTGCTGAGGGGACACCTTGTAGGCATATTCCTTTCACTGGATGTGCTGTTTGTATAATGTGCATTCTCAGACCAGACTTTGATGTGTGTAGGTTGGATCCAATGGTATTGTGGTCAAGTTTCCTGGAGGATATTTCTTTCGTCTTGTTGAATGTCTTTAAGCCCTCAGTGGTCTGGTCTTATTGACAGTATTCTTACCTAACTGTGAAGTGGAAAGACTAAGGTTTCTGGTTGAATGTTCCTGTCTAATTTGTGTATGGCTTGGATGGAAATGTGGCTTTGCAATTCTTCTCAAAGAATTATGACTGTGCTATAAACTATTGTGCCAAATGTGTGTTTCATGATCACTATGGGAAGTCAGAAGTTCTTGAAAGTGTAGAAATAAAATTGCGAAGATAAATACTAAACATTCTGAAGACCATTTTCCTGCAGAGAAAAAATCATTAAGTGGAGATGAGTATGGGGAATGTTTGCCTATTTAATGTTGAGAGGTACACATCACTGCCTTATTGATTGCTGTATAAAAACTGTAAGTTATCAGCTTATCTGATTCTATGTGATGGGCTGAAGTACTCATAGCTTACCCCGCATGAGTTATGCCATCTGAAAGTGAACTTGACGCTGCATCGGTCATTGCTTAAAACAGCTCATTTGTAAAATACACAAACTTTTCATCAATCATTTCTACTTGAGTAGGATAAGCTTTCTGCACAGGCAAGAACCATCTGTAGACATCAAGACAAGCATTTACTGCTATGTTGACACAGCCTCATGAATATTGGAATGGGAACCAGTAGTGCGAGTCTTGTCTATTTAATACTTGTATAAACATTTATCGCGTACTCACATGAACATGTATTTATTGAGTGCAGAGTACCAATCTCAGTGGTTCTGTTATATTCAACAAGTGCCTACATTACCAAGTGGATGTGAATTTGCAATTGGTGTTCCCATGTGTCTGTGGATCATGAGTATTAACTGATGACCTGGTTTACTCTTGATGAATCACGTGTATTTATTTCTATGTAATGAACTAGCTTTCACTCGGACTAATAGTACTCATAATTGTGCTGGTAAGGCCAACGGGGCTTGGCTTTATTTGACAGCAGTTTACATGCACAACGGTAGTCCTGTATAATTACTGCCTGATTGAACTTAACAACTTGAAGAAAACCGGTCATATTTCATGGATGCCAACAACAACAACACCTACATAGGTTGTTCAGTGGGTTTGGGTGCGTACAAGAAAGAATTCTAATGGTTTCGAACGTTGTCATAAGGGAGTAGTTTCCCACTTCCCAGATGACTCTTTCGAGGGAGAAAAAAGTGGTCTGTTGTTCTTTGACGGTTTGTTAAACTGTTTGGGCAGATAGCCCTTGAGATCCACCACGCCGTGTATAACCCTTGAGATCCATGCCAGGATAACCCTTGAGATCCACGCCACAGAAAACCCTTGAGATCCACGTCTTTTATAACCCTTGAGATCCATGCCAGGATAGCCCTTGAGATCCACGCCGAGAGATGAGTGAAAGTCAGTGAGCATCATCATGGCGTGTCTTCTGACTAAGACTCGTACTGCACCGGTGTCCGACTGCGTGACTGTGACACCACATCCAGTTCCTCCTGAGAGGAAGAGACAGCGAGCGCCAAAGATAGCTCTCATTCTCTCGCACTGGAGTTCCGTCGACGAAACATGCATTGATGGTAGGTCTGGCGATTTGTTTCATATTTGAGTTGAAGCTCAGACAGAAGAGGATACAAGATATCAGCTTCTTGCCTTCTTATCTACTGATTCGTCGCAAATGGGTGAAAGAATCCCACAGTGATGTTAAAACTCCATAATCACTCACTCACCTACTGTTAACGTTTTTTATAAAGGTTTGATCATCGCATGTGGATGAAACATTTCTGCTGTAACGCAAAGCAACAATTCAATCAATCAATTTAAAGGTTTGAGTCTTCGTACACACGTATCTGTTACACTGCTCTTTATGCAAGTTTGTTTGTTCAAGTAGAAAGTTTCCAGGAATATATAAGGGTGAAACCTATCTGTTCTGTTAGTGTTAACTGGTAACAATGTTCTGTTCACATGAACAATGACCTTCAGATGCTTGAATATGCATGTGCAGTGTTATCATATTCTGTCATCACAGTTTGTATTTATTACATTGTAACAATGTTCTGTTAGCATGAACCGTAACCCTCAAATGCTGGCATATTCCGTATTGTACTATTCTGTCATTACAATTTCTATTTTCTGTATTATGTTACTTGAATTCCATTACAAATTGAGGGACTGATTGAATTTCAAGTTAAACTGTATATATTTAAATATACTGCACTATTATGCATGCAGCACGATAACAGCCATGCTATGGATGCACATATGTTACCCAAGTATGCTTGTGGTTACAAGGATTCTTTGCACTATTTGATAGGCAACTGTACATGTGTAGTAGTTATTACACAAGTTTATGAAAATATGTCTGTCATTAATGTTCATTTTACATGGAGCTCTACCAAGTGTAATACTATCGTTAATGAAGGTTTGTACAGTGCTCCCTCGATATAACGCTGAAGTTGGGGTCCATGACATGCCACCCGTGTTATAATACCCGCGTTATATCAACAAATGTAATTGGAGAAAAATATATTTTTATATATCTTTTCTTTTTTAAATTGGGTCCAAGTTGGACCCCACGTTGTATCCGAATCCGCGGTGCATTGAAGGGCGTTATATCGAGGGAGCACTCTATTACCAAAGGTTCTGTTGAGTGTAATACTATCATTAATGAAAGATAATAATATAGGTGATATCCGGAATGTAATATCAGCTTTATCACATAAAGCAAAGTTAATCAAAAACAGCCTTGTTTTCAATGCTTGCAGACTCAGAATTTGTTTACATGCATAGGGATACTAGATGTAGATCATTGTGTAAAATATAGCATATTCTTAATACGCAATTCAAAAGGAAAAGGAAAGAAAATTGTTCCTTGGAATGCCACTTTTGTAGGAAATGTAGGTGTTTATTAATAACAACAAATGCTTGAAAACTGTGATGTTCAGGGCTCTGTACTAACATTCTGAGTTACTTGCCCGCAGAGCAAGTAGCAAAGGCATCAAAGGTGCAAAATGTTAAAAAGTAGGTTACCCGCAGTACAATTTAACTTGCCCCTGTACGTCGGGCATATGTTAGTCCAGAGCCCTGGATGTTTAGGAACATGTACATCACTACTTCAATTAGCTAAATTATTACAGAATTTAACATCACTACTTCAGTCTTGTCGGTTTCTTCAAGGAAATTCTAGGTCACACTACACTCCACCCTTGGTTATATAATTATATGTACATGTACACATGTAGCAAAGTATAAAACAAAGTATAGAACAATATTGATTTGTGATGAAGATATATTACACAGCATGGAAGCGGTCCAAATATACCTTAAAGCTGTGAAAAGAATATAAATATAATTGCAAACTATTCATAACAAGAGCTGAAGAGAGGCATACATAATATGTTGCACCATATTGTTAGTTGATTTATTTTACCAAAATACTGTTTAGTTTCAGGTAATATTTTGTTTGTCCATTATGCAGGCCAACCAGCCAAGATTGTATTCCTATACAAGTTCTGAAAGTATTGATCAATTATTAATGCTCAATGGTTGTACACTTAGTACACTTGTACACTTAGTTTGATATCCGACTCCACAGTTCATATAAGTTTGCAAATATGATATTCTTATCAACATAATTTTTAGCTCTGTTATAATACGCAATATTTTGGTTGTTGGTGGTGGGGGTAGGATAATGGTAGAATGTTGAATGGTAGAATGTTTACTGCAACGTTCAGCACACTGAATGTTATGGGTTTCCTCCAGCCCTAAACTAACAGGCCATGATATAAGTGAAAGAATCTTGAAAGCGGATCTAAATCCGAATTCACAAAAACAAAAAAATACACATACATAAGAGGTTCATATTGGCATCGTGGACAATGTGTCATGAATCATGATTATATGTGAAGAAATAACCTTGACTTGTCTTTATATTTGCAATACGGTAGCATTTGATTTCTAAGTGTTCATTTTCACTTTCACTAGTTTCTAATAGTTTCTTGTTAATACTATTGTCTTCAGTTTACTATCACTTTGACCTATTGCTGTTGTTACAGCCTGACCAGCTGTGTTTCCTAATCCAACACAAACCCATTATTCTCCAAACCAGATCAATTCCTTTGCTTTCAAACTAGGGCACACTGTCATTAGGCAATTCTCAAATGGGTAACAGGTGGTACATATCATGAAATAATTACCCCTCACTTACAATCGATAGGCCCATCCTTGGCTTTGTCCAAGATGTTCCATTTGTCCTGCAAGGGAAGGCAGGCTAAAGTAAGGGGGCAAGCACCGAATGCATATCCCCCAGATAAATTATATCTACGTTTCAGTGTAATTGCTTTATTGACTTTGTTAGTCACTTACACATGTTATGATTACCATCCCAGATGGGTGTTTGTCATGAGTGTGCGACAGTGCGAATGGGTACTTTGCGTCCTTGTTCGATGTGGAGGCTGTGTCGGCATGACGTCCTGTCATGTCATCGGAGCGTTATCATACTGTGAGTGGGACGCAGTGGAAGTGCAATTATACAGAGATGAATGATGAAGATGCAGTGTATTATTATCCCGCGCTTATTATTATCCCGCACAGCAGCAGGTTGCCACAGCCTGCTATACAGCCATGTGTCGGTATGACACCCAGGACATGGAATTTCAATACGGTCGGATTGGAACACACGGATGCCGAGAAAATGGGTCCAGATTGAAAAGGGAGAGAGGGAGGGAGGGAGACGTCCCACACTGCCAATCGAAACTCGCTGGCTGAAAGCAGTCGTGCCACGGTTTGTTTTCATGAGACACAGTGTCGCAGGGATATTGTGGATGGAGTGAGGAATACGAGAAGATTTGACGACTGACAATTTTTAAGAAACAGAGATATTGGATTACCGAGGAGAGTGATAAATCCGACCAATTGCTGCCATGGACGAACTGGACAGTTCCAGATCGGGAGACTCTGTGTCAAATCCAGAGGAAACTGATCCATACAGTGAAAACTATCTGCCAGATGATTCTTCAGAAAATGTTAAATCTGTAAATGAGATTGAGCAAAGTAGAAACAAACAGGAAGTTGGACAATTTGAGGAAATGTATTCGAGTACTACTATTTCCGAATCATCGGACCATCTTTCTGCGGATGAACTGTTCAAAAGTGGTTCGATTTATGATTCCATAACACCCCTGTGTCCCCCACCTCCTTACTCAGAGACTGCCATAAACAGGGCAAATAGCATCGAGATGCTGCAAAAACAACAGAATTGGGGAGCTTACAGCATACAGAGCCAGTCTTGTGAAAATCTTACGTATTCTCCACAGTTATCTGGATCCAACACATACATGAACAGACTGAAGACGATCCATGACACCTCGCCGTCAGTCGAGACGTACTTCACCCCCGAACGTAGACGTCAAAGCACCTCCTCTGTGAGAGTGAAGAGCGAAGGGAGTGGATTAGCGACTATTGCGTCCAGGACGTCGGTGTTCGGAAGACATCTGTTCCTGTCACCTTCGTATCCTTCAGTGAGGAGATCCTTTTCGTCCAGCAGCACAGTTGAAAGCATGGACACATCTCCAGTGTCTCCTGATAGCAGGACTCCCACCATAGAGTTCAGTCTCTGTGGACCCGGAGAGGGTCAGCATATGGACAGAGCAAAGAGCGAGTCGGAACTACTAGAAAGTGATTCACGTTCGGGGATGCTCTGGGACCTTGAAACGGCATCAGACTCTGCACTCAACTCTGCTCAAAGCATGCAGTTTTGTTTCAGTCGCACACCCGATGGAAATGGATCCAGTGTGCAACTGCATGGCCGGGAGGATGAATCGCTGAGCTCAGATCAGAGTTGTGACACTCTAAATGATGACTTTGAAGACAACATTCAACATCATGTCGATAGTGATACACTGGATTGTAATGACACATCTACACAGTATGAACAGTCTAGGATTGATATTGACAAACCTGCAGACAAAACACAGACGAATGACAATGAAAAGCCTAGTGTTGATGTTGACAAACCTGCAGACAAAACACAGACGAATGACAATGAAAAGCCTAGTGTTGATGTTGACAAACCTGCTGAAGATGATATGACTAGTAGTATTAGTGACAGACTTTCAGATGGTACTGACAGTACCAATGATTTCCCAGCAGAGAATAGAGAGATTAGTAATAGTAGCAACGAACCAATGGAGCAAACCAAGACTAGTGACAATATTGACCAAACATCAGATGATAATGATACTAGTGATGGTAGAAACACGCCTGCAGATATTAGTACCATGGCTAGTTACACAATTGACAAACCATTAGAGGATCCAGTGACTAGTGTCAAACCATCAAAGGATAGTGAGACTAGTGATGATAGTGACAACCCTGTAGAAGATGCAGTGTATGACAGGGTTGACAAAACAGCAGAACATAATGAGACTAGTGACAAACATGACAAACCAGTAAAGGATAATGAGACTAGCAATGATAGTGGCAAAATCTCAGAGATTACAATGACCAGTGATAAACCATCAAATGATACAAAAACTAGTGACAGTATTGACAAACAATCAGAGGAAGCAAATATTGACAATATTGACAAACCATCAGAAGATAACAAGACCAATGACAATATTGACAAACTATCAGAGGATGCAAAGACTATTGACTTCATTGACAAACCATCAGGGGTTATGAAATCTAGTGACATTAGTGACAAACTATTAGAGGATGCAAAGACTATTGACTATATTGACGAACCATTAGATGATAATGAGACTAGTGACAGTAATGACAAAACGTCAGAGAATTCAAACTCTAATGGCAATATTTACAAACAATCGGTTGACACAAAGACTAGCGATGATAGTGACAGACCTGCAGAAGATGCTAGGTCTAGTTACAGGGTTGACAAAACGGCAGAGGATAATGAGACTAGAGACAATATTGACAAACTGTCAGAGAATGCAAAGTCTAGTGACAATGTTGACAAACCATCAGAGGATATGATGGCGATCAATGATAATGACAAACCATCAGAGGATGCAGTGACTATCAATGATAATGACAAACCATCAGGGGATGCAGTGACTAACAATGATAATGACAAACCATCAGAGGATGCAATGACTAACAATGATAATGACAAACAATCAGAGGATGCAATGACTAACAATGATAATGACAAACCATCAGGGGATGCAGTGACTATCAATGATAATGACAAACCATCAGAGGATATGATGACTATCAATGATAGTGACAAACCATTGGAGGATGCAATTACTAGTAATGATAGTGACAAACCTGTAGAGAATCCAACTATTACTACTACTACTACTACTAGTGTTAGCACTGCAGATCATACAGAGGACATTGACCGTAATAGCAGCGTGCCACATGACTCTCCTGTAATTGATCAGATCCTATTTGATAAGAAAAATGCGGAAACAATAAAGAATAATTGGCAGGATAATGAACTTTCACTGGGTGCAAATTGTCACGAGGATCGGTGCGTATCAGGGGATAGTGTGTGCAGTGGAAACATAGACCAGCCTGCTAAGGCCAGTATCTCTGTACGTACTATGGACTACGAGAACCAGACACCATCCATGGAGAATACAATCTGTATTGTTGTTCAGGCTAAAGGGGAAAGTAGCGATACACAATCTACAGAACATATCATTGATGAAGTCATACAGGGAGAATTGGACAGTGTGTGTAGTCAAGAGCTGGCTCAGCCCACCGAGGATGATAGCTGCAAGGTCGTACTCCCACACGATTCCAAGGACTGTGTGTCGAATTCTAAGCCTGAACAAGACACAGGAGATGGCAGCCAGTCATATGGAAATATCGACAAAACATATCGTAAATCTGAGCAAATCTACCGTAAAGAAAATGTATGCACTAACACCAAGAGCGATGGTCGTGAAATAGAGTGCAGTGTCGGCAGTCATTTAAGAGAGTCTGTGGGTGAGAGTAGTGATTCCACCAGGGACTTGAGGTCAGACTTCCAGGTCGGTACCAGTTCTCATAGTACACCTCCAGTGTCAGAGGATCCCGGCTTTACTGTCATCAGTGGGAGTGAAAAGTGCAGCAGTATAGGGAAATCTAGATCACGGAACTTACAATCAGTTAATCAATATGACCATAATGTAATTATACATGTTCAGGGTGAGCCTTGCAATGATGATTTACCCAAAGGGACTGATGCTAGTGCATTGCACAATGCGGGGAACGGCCGTGAAGATGCTGATGAGGATCTCTGTGATAAAAGTATGCGCCGAGACGTACCGGGCAGTGAACAGCGTGATACTGATGGGACAGCGGGCACTCCTGATAGCAGGCAGTCAGATAAGCATGATATTGATGTTCACAGACACAGTGCCAGTCCAACATCACAGAGTGTACAATCTACAGAAAGTAAATACAGCAATGTGATTGTCATTAGTGAAATTGAAGAGAGCATCAGTAAGGGTAGAAGTGACTCGGTACCAATGGAGGAACCGACACGAGCAGCGTCTGACCAAGACAGGTGTATGCATTTTCTGGATCGGTCCGAAGGTACAGACGTGCATGCACTCAAGACCAGGCATTCATCTGGAGGACGTTCTAAAGCTTTGATCAAGGATATGGGAAGCCATGGAGGAAGATGTAGGAGTCTACCTAAACAGCACAGTGTAGACTCCGGAATAAGCTCCGACTCTGGATGTTCTATGGACACTTTTAGGCACCGGCATGACTCGCAGGCCAGGAAGTCACAACGGGGAACACTCCCATCCAGGACAAATTTTACACCTCCTCGATCACCTAGACTGCAAGATGTTCAAACCCAAACTTCAGAAGACCGAGGCTCTGTAAAATCATCGGAAATAAGACCAACAAGTGAGATAGAAACCCGCACCAAGGATGTTGGTGTGCAAGGAGAACATTTTCCAGAGTTTGAACCTGAAAGTCATAGTGGCAATTCTACAAGTTCTCGGAGTAATACAGCTAGAATACGCATCAGTTATTCAGAAAGAGACCTGAACAATCCCAGTGCCAGAAGTGAAAAAACTAATCGAAGGCATCCAATACGTCAGAGTCTCTCTGTTGATGTACCTCATATAAATGAACAGAATTGTGATACTAGTGATGTGAAGTCAGGACGGTTGCCACACCCTCCTGCCTACATCGGCACGCCCTTCAGATGTGGGAGTCTGCAGGTGCTTGATCAGCAGAATGCTGACAGAAGAGGTGGACTGGCTGTGACAAATACCATTGCATTCCGGAGTTCAAGTTTGCACAGTCTGTCTAACCCTAATTTGTATCCGAAGGATGACCGAAGGAGTGCGTTCAGGCCTGTTAGGAGCAGTGAGCAGATTCATCAAGTGGGCAAGACTGGGAATCCTTTACCTGCATCAGGTAGTGGCAGTTTTAGAAGGATTCGTCAATCTTCCAGCTTTGACGTGCCATCGAAACGTCGGTTGAGGTCATCGAAAAGCGATCTGGGGTTAAGTCACGATACTGTGAAGTTTATTGAAAAATCCAAAGAAATTCAAATCCATACAGATGAAGGTTCAATAGATACGGATAAAAAACAATCGGAAAGAAATGAAAACATAGATATACCTGTCATTGTCCAGACTCCAGAACGGATTATCATAACTGTAGATGATGATGCAAATGAAGACGAAAATCAATTAAATTATGAAATAATGCCAATAGGTGCTCAGAGAAATGACGGAGTGAATTCGACAGCAGGTGGCAGTCATAATACTCCGAGTCATGTCATATCGGGGGATCGTATCACGGAAGTGGTATTTAAGCCAATAAAAGACGATTCAGGAAATAAAGCAAACAAGGTTGATGTAATTCTGGACAATGCAGCAACATTAACAGTGGAGAAAAGTGGAGGCGAACATTGTACCGCAAGTGACTTAATGCAACAGCTTGACGAAACAAGTATTCATATACCTGATACTACAAGTACCAGGCCTGAAATAGCTAAGAGGAGTCATCCTAGGGTTCCTAGAAAACAGGATCAAGATGTAGGACATCATCAACAAGACCAACCGCAGACGCATGACAAAGTCAACAGACAAGCATTCTCTCCTACTCATGGATATCATCCAAAAGACTTAAACACTGGAGCACATAAACACACGGACAAATCTGGTGAAAGAAGTCGCCACATGCACAAAATGGAGCAACAGAGACAGGTGAGGGAAGACAGTATTGAAGAGTTTGATAGTGATTTGGACAATTCCAATGATGGATATTTAAAAAATCAAGTACACATTCCTATATCTCCTGCAAAAAGTGTGGTGTCACCACCTGGAAGGAAAGTGATGTCGCCACCTGGAAGGAAAGTGATGTCTCCTCCTTCTAGGAATGCAATGTCTCCTGTTGGAAGGAATGCAGCGTCTCCTCCACGGAATATGATGTCTCCTGTTGCAAGGAATATGATGTCTCCTGTTGCAAAGAATATGATGTCTCCTGTTGCAAGGACTATGATGTCTCCAGCTGAAAGGAATATGATGTCTCCAAGTGAAAGGAATATGATGTCTCCTGTTGCAAGGACTATGATGTCTCCAGCTGAAAGGAATATGATGTCTCCTGTTGCAAGGACTATGATGCCTCCAACAGGAAGAAGTGTCTTGTCTCCTACTGGAATAAGTGTCATATCTCCACCTCCAAGCACTGTTGTGGCTCCTTCAAGAAGAAGAAACACACCATCTCCTGACATTCAGTACGACACCAGGCCATCAGGGAGGGGAACACAGCATGTTGGTCACAGTTATCCTGAGCAGATGAATGGCCCTGTGCATGCAGATGATTCACACACGCATGGTAAAATGCATGGGCAGCGTCTGAAGGTCAGGGCTGAGATTCATGTTGACACCTCGCACATTGCCCCGTATCAAAAGCCCGAATCCAAATCGCCACAGCTTCGTGGCAGCCCTACGTACAGATCCAAGCCCAAAGTCCCTCTCTCACCTCGGGTACGTGTCATTTCTTCTCAAGATTACTCCGAGGCAGGCGACGTCCTGTATCCTATGCGAGAAGAGCCGGAAAGTCAAATATCACGTGACAAAGCCATGCGTGACGTCCCTGACGTGCATCCATCTCGACGTACCGCCAAAGCCCCTCTCGCCACCCATGAAAAACAGCTGCCTGTGTCGAAGCCAATGGTCAAAAGGGGTGGGTTCATATTTCTGTTTAATTAATTCTTATTAATAATATCAAGTTATATTTTATTTTATTATTAATATTTTTATTTTTAATGATGTTAGTATGGGAGAATTGTTATAACGGTTCTTACTTCTATAGTTGCATTACTCAATGAAATAATGCTTTAACGGTTATAATATTATCAAATATACTATACACTTAGTGTGTGTCAGAAGGAGTTTATATGTAGCCTATGCCAGATTATGTACTGTGTCGGTGTGTCTGATTATCTGCATACCTGAGTACAATAGTAGTACTGCATTCTGAACAAACGCTGCGGTAACCTGTACTTGTACATGAATGGAGTTGAGGGTATCACGAACAACTTTAATCAATTTACGTCATAATGTAGATGTTAGCTTACTATGTGGACATCAATAATTCATTGTAAATTTGAACATTTGATCTACCTTTGACATTAATGCTCTCTGCGACACCTGTACTAAGTTTGACATGCAGATGCAGTGCATTTGATAAGCATATAGGTGGTAGTGCAGTGTGTTAATTAGGTATCACTTTCCAGCGCACAGTGTTGATTGATGTAGATCACTATGTAGGTGCCCACTGCGTTAGCATTGATTGAATTTAATGCAAATTTTATTTGTGTATTCTTGGCGATGGCATTTAGTTCTGTTAACCTGTATGGAGACAACCTACACATTTTTATCAGGACTTTGGCAGGTCACTGGGACATTTGTGATATTTGACCAAAATAAATGTGGCCACCTCATATTTATTAGAAGGATATTTAGCCGGAAGTGTTTTACTTCTGCATTGTCAGTTAAAGCATGGGTGTACAAGACTGGGCTGTGTATTAAGAGCTTGTCAGCAAAGTGTACTACAAGTATTTTTGTTTGTGCCTGATCTGCCATTTGTAACATTCGAGTTTGGAGGTGAAATGCTTGTTTTCAATATTATTTTTCTGTTAGTTGGATCAGTCACAGAGTGGCCAAAGTATGTAAAGTAGTGATGGTTCCGTCACCTTCAGATCTCACCCTGTCATCTGTCAGATCTCACTCTGACATTGTGTCAGATCTCACTCTCATCTGATACCTGGTACCTAATACCTGTCATATCTCACCTTGGTCTCTGTCATATCTCACCTTGTCATTTGTCATATCACTCTCATCTGTCATATTTCACCATGGTATCTTTCATATCTCACCCTGATATCTGTCATATCTCACCCTGGTATTTGTCATAGCTAACCTTGTCATTTAATTTTGTCATATCTCACTCTAACAGTTTGTCATATCTCACTTGATATTTTGTCAGACCTCGCCCTGCCATCTGTCAGATTTCATCTGTCATATCTAACCCAGCCATCTGTCAGATCTCACCCAGTAATATCGCTGTTATTGTTGGATCTCACTCTCAACTCATCATACATACTTGAGGGGAAGGTTTATATAGTTGATGTTTAACCTATTCCATGCTGTAGACAACGAGACATGCCCTATGGAATACATATTGTAATTAATCCAGAATGAATAAGTATTAACATTCACCAATTTGCAAAGATAAACATTACCGACAGTGTTTCCAACATTTAATGGAAATTCTTCTACAAATAACACTTCAGTTTCATTGTGAAACACAGGCTTTCTTCAAGAAATACATCGTTATGTAAGGGAAATGTTATTTCAAGATAAATTGGAAACTTTAGTTTGTTCTCTATAGGTTTTCCTGATGTATCTAGCAGGAATGTTTGCATAACTGGCAAGTTTGTTTGTTGTTGTGAGTTCTGTATTCTCTCCTTGTTTACTGTGGTTATGCCTAAAGGTAAGCATCATTAAGGGTAGGATTTTGAAAATATAGGACTACTTGTTTAACTATATCCACGCTGGAGGCAACCAGAGATGCCCTAATGAGCTGAGCCTAAACCAGCAGGGAGAAAGTTGAGTCAATGAAGGAGTACATTGTACATAGTGTACTTCCAAACTTTAGTAAAATACTGTCATTTTAATGATGAGGAATTGATTTGACCTGACAGAGATTACGAAACATTTTTAGTATGATTTCATGTCAAAGTTCAAATTTTATATTGGAATTGAGGAGCATGAGATTGAGGAGCATGAGATTGTACTAAAAAAAACGTTCCATTTATATTATGGAACGTTTTTTAGAAGCCAGAGTTAGGATTATTCAGTATTACAACACTACACCCATGAAAATATAACTAATATTTAAACATATAAGCTCCAAGATTGCATTTGAATTTAACTATGGACACTGTGGTTATAATATATACTGAAAGAAAAATTTAAGGGAACGCATGTATTGTAACACGACATTGTTGCTAAGCGGTTCTATAACCTT
>JAUTBZ010126241.1:0-15030 GCA_032361785.1 Lepetodrilus galriftensis | reverse complement strand
CTAAGGCTTCAAAAAAAGTTGGTTTCGTTAAATGGTGGGGGGGGTGCACGATGGACATATCTGGCCCACGGCCTATAAAGACACTGGCCGTGGTTCCATGCATGTTTGTATGGTAATCACGTGTAGTATCGACTTCCACATGTAATAAATTGAACTGCTGACCCTAGTTTTACGAAGGTATAGCCCACGGGTATAGTCGGAGCGTAAATTGGTATGCTAGAATACTACTCAAAACTTGCTAAGGATCGTACCATTTTTGTAGGAAAAGATTATTCAATGACCCCATATTGAACTATAATATATAATATAATACCGCCCTAATAGTGATCCCTAGCAAATGTTGAGTGGTATATTTACGCCGTAGACATAGTCCAATATCAAAACCCTGGAAATAAAAAAAGGCCTGTTTAAGGAATTCAATTGGTTCACCCCCATGTGGTCCACATAATTATACCCGTTACCACCTGTGGGGGTGTGTGGTTTTCTGTGTACTCTCGGATTAAATACTACTGTAGTCTGTAGTACAGTACAACCCTTTTGAGAAACGCAGCCCTATTAATGTAATTTTGATAAATCGCTGGGCGCTTCTTGCTTCAGGGGGGAAGTACAATTCGTGAAAAGGGGGAACACGAGAACCATGCTAAGATCCCGTGACGTCAGACGTTGGCCTACACGTCTATGTTGTTATGCCATCGGGGTTCTCTTTACGGATGAGTAGGGTGCAGGTAGGTGCATATATAGGTATACAAAAGAAGCATACAAAACAGGTATACAAAAGAAGTATGGCATGTTCTCTCCGTGTGTGAAATTTGTGGTAGAACTCTTATGGCCACCAGAAGGATCAGTAACGTGGAATATCTCTCTCTCTCTCTCTTTCTCCTCTCTCCTCTCTCTCTCTCTCTCTCTCTCTCTCTCTCTCTCTCTCTCTCCTCTCTCACACTCTCTCTCTCTTTCTCTCTCTCTCTCTCTCTCTCTCTCTCTCTCTCTCGCTCTCTCCCCTCTCACACTCTCACTCTCATTCTCTCTCTCTCTCTCTCTCTCTCGCTCTCTCTCTCTCTCTCTCTCACTTGCAATTATAGTATTACGAAACTGGCGTGAAATACGTTTTACTGTCGTCAACATGCATAACGCACCATAACGAGTGAATAATAACCCGTGTAATTATATTAGATCTAAATATTGTGCTTACACAATATTACACTTGTAATATTATAATACATGTATTACGAAACTGGCGTGAAATACAGCTTACGGTCGTCAACGATTTAAATATTGCTTAACAGTATTGTTAAGATAATTTAACAGTTTGGGGACTTCATTCCCACAAGACCCCATTATGCAAGTGCATGTATGTAGCCTATGTATATGTAGGCCTATATGGATGATATATTCTTCCTTTAGAATCGTCGAAGGGCGTTGTGGTTTAAAATACATGTCCACACTATCGCTATCACGAAGGCCTCAAGATATGAGTGAAATAAATCGTGATGCATATAATTAAAATGATAATGGTGGTTAATAAACCGAAACATAAGTAGGCCTACGTGATGAATGTTTGTCCTTATAAAAACGAATTAATTAATGTTCATCTTCAAGTATCTGTGTACATATTGTGACGTACATACGTACACAAACATATGTATATTACAAAGATGCTGATTGTTTTGTGAGGACCCTTTCAATAAAAAAAATGTGGAACTCAGTTTTCGGAATATGGTTCCATTCTTCTTCCAATGTGTTCTTGAAGATAACACGAGCTCGCCTTTACAAAACGACGTAACTAAGATAAACCGTAACTCCGATCTTAGTAATGGACAATGGTAGATGATTATGGTTGGAGTTACCTTAAGAGTTAGACAACAGTTTTGTAGAGGATAGCCCGTAAACGTTTGGAATTCTTCATTGTTCACATATTATATTAATAATATAAAGCGAAACTTATGTCCACAAAGTCTATACTGGCCCTTAATTAATTTTGTTGAGTATATATAAGAAGCTGACATTCCTGTATCCATAGATGCACATGACATCACAAAGAGGTATATCATGCAATCCTAGACCCTTCGCGACATTCCGCATCGGAGATTATGCGCATATCTGTGGATGTCGCTTGATTGATCCAAAATTGTGTATCGTATACACCGTCGCAGTGCATCTCGCGAGCTCGGGCATTGCTTTATACACGTGTCTGTATTCATCACGACAAGACGTAGCCTATCTGGCAGAGGAGATAATGCCACTTACTGCAAGAAGACTTGGTACAATTACCATTAATAACTGTCTTAATGCACGACGTCTGCTTCGGTCGGACGTTTGCCCAATGCACTTTGAAACGGATGTGTCTTCTGAATGACGTTTAATTGTGCGTTATATTATAGTGTCATGTGTGTGTATGTATGTATATATATATATATGCATGAATTTGTCGTCTTTTAAAATTTAGTCGGTAAACATTTATTTTGAGATTTATGTTAATTTTTAATGTTTGTATTTAGATTTAGATTGTAGGTTTAGATTGTATTATTTATTTTATATTTTATTTTATTCTTCTTTTTTTGGGTGGGGTGGGGGTGGGTCTAAGTTGTTTTAGAATTGGTTCTGGAATGATCGGCTGAAGGTAAAGGACGTTGACCATATTCTAATTATATCTGTAACTAGGCAACCGCGGCATTAACAGACGAAGCTCCTATTCTCTCGTTATGCAAATCATAGTGTATGTATACAGATTCGGGGGACTATAGGCCTTTAACTCTTGTGTGACATTATTTCCTATGATATGTTCGAAAATCATATATCTCTAATACCTGAGATCATTTCTAATACATTTTAAAGAACAGACAGAATGTTCTCAGGTTTCGCTGTTGGGCTTGTATTCACATAAAAGTATGCGACGTGCCGCCAAAGTACGTCATTCGTTAAGTATCCATAAGCTAGTGTATAGTAATTAATCTGCATGGCGTTGGATATGCTAGATAACCCAGAAGGGATAGTATACATACTCAAACCAGTTATTTTTCAGAATAATGCCCGAGAGCTTCCAATTTTGAATTGATCCAACGAAAATAATTTCAACAACTGTATGTATGCTTGGAAATTCTACTTAGGCATCCACTAATCAATAATTTGAATTCAGTCTTTATTCTCCTGAAATAGTCTTTATAAAATGCATTTCAATGTTTGGATAATTAGCTTGAAAGTTACTTTTACTTGACATTCAAAAGATCGATAATGTTCTGTATCGTCTACAGCCTGTTCATCGTATTCTTTGCGTTACCTCGCAGAGATGCAAGAACTTATACCAGTCACCAAAACACATCCGAGTCAATACTTGTGGAATATATTCCACGAAACTGCAAGTGGAAAATGGATACCAAACCATATGGTAGACATATAGCACGTCACCTGCCATTGCACCAAATACATTTTTTTAATTGGGGTTTAAAGCCTCTTTCAAGATTATTTCACTTATACCACGGCTTGTCAGTTTCGAGCAGGAGGAAACCCGAAACATCCGTAGCGCTGAATGTTGCAGTAAACCTGCAAGCACTGGCTGGTACTGACATACCAATGATTATAACTGCATTGCCACGGTACATTGCCTATCATGATCGCGTCGGGAAAATAACTAGCGAAGAACATCGATGTCGGAGCCTTTGGCTCCAAAGTCCAAACGATCTTAACCATTGTGCTGCCACCTGTATGTCCCTGTTGCAGGATAAGGACGTTACTCGTTTGTCCGGACAAATAATTCAAGAAAACAACCATGAAACTATTAATGTTTTATCAGATTGGATAGGAAGCATGCATTATGTTGCAATTTTCTGGTTGAATGGGCTCTAAACGTGTGTTGACAGACAAGGGCCTAGGGGTACGAGACATTTTTGGAGTACGAGATCATGCTTGAAGGTCTTCAGTTTTGTATACAAATCCTCATACAAAAAAAATGACCTGACCATTGAAAACGTACTCAATAACGTTTCGTACCCTCGGAGCCGGAAGTGAGATGTACTTTTAAAAAAGAAGTTATTTGACCATCCATGTCATTGTATGCCTTTTAGACAGGTATGCAAATGGTATGCCTTTGTTAAGACAGGTAGCCTATGCATGCAACGCGTGCGTGAATAGATCTGCTGAGACTGGCTTGTCAAGCTTTTTGCTGAATGTTTATATCTTGACATGCAAACGTATACACCTAGACGCTCATATAATGCCTCGTTTGGGGGAGGGGGAGTTCTCAGTCGCTAAGATAAACCCTCCGATAACACAACGTAATCTTCACCTACGTCATTCGCGCGGCTAAAAGGTTACAGTCACCTTCCTTTCCTTTTTTTCCCCCCTTATATTTTTGGCGGCAAACCAATAGTGCTCGCGAGCAGTCCGCTTTATTTGACACGATAGACTGGTGTCCCGTTAATATCAGAACAAACAGCGCCTACAGTAGTTATAATGAGCGCTACGTGCTAAGGCTGAAATTGATTATCGAGTATTTCGCTCTGGAAATGCAACATTCGGCGTATGAGAAATAAAATGGTTATTAGCTCAGTACCGTTCGAACAGGAGCTGGATGGTGTTGTAAACACGAATCTCCGCGCGGTGTTGCTTCATCTGACATGTGGTATGAATGACAAGAGAAAGTAATGTCAAACAGAAGTCGGTGGGAGTTAAAAGTGCAGCTATGCGGAATTCGTCCATCTTGTTGAAATATATATCTCGGACCTGTTGGCAAGCAACCACTCCACTTGGTATTCGGGTTTATTATGATATATGATCCAATAAACACATATTTGATTTGCTCATGCTTTTTAGTATTGCTGTATACGTTTTAAGAATGGGTAGTAACTTAGTAGCCTAAGCTAACATCGGCGTGTTTTCAATATTGACTGAAATATATTTGCAATATTGTACCCGATGAAGATATTTTATTTGTAATTTGGAAATAAACTCAGATGAGCATTCACAAATTCGCTGAATAAACAAAGTACAGTTATTTTAAACAAATTTCTTGATTAAAAGTTATTCTGATGACTTTTTTTGTACCGTCTATTCGGATCAAAGATTGCATCTGCGACGTAAAACAGTGATTGAAACAATCAATTAATTTTACCTTATTATGTACAACATTTAACAGACCAAATAATAAACAAATTGTGAGTTTTATCTCACTTATACCTTATCTTCTGGGGTCCAGCGTTTATTGGAATTTGTTAGATTCCCCATTCAGGAATTCTGCATATACTGGGGTTGATCCGTTGGTTGATTTGATGCAGTCGCAAGAACCTGTCATTCTTGCTCAACGACAGGGCCTACTTCACGGACAGTGAAAACAACACTATTATTTTGCATCATCCGGCACTACTTTCCCTCAACATAGTTTCATATTCATCTTGCGAAATTTCAATTTCTTCATACAGGAACGGACAAAGTTTCGTTGATGTATTATGCTGGAATCTTTCAGTTATGAATACAAGCAATGTAAGCAATATTATGCACTATTATCCAGGACTATTTTTTCCTCAGATTTTCTACATCTTGCGGAACTTCCTGTTGGATCTGTTGGAGGGATTCCAGGTGATTGTCGACCAGTGGCCGGACTGGCGGTGCATCGTCCTGCGAGCGGCGGAACCGGAACTCGCCCCTGTGTACTTCCGGAGCTACTACATATGCCACACGCGCTCCGTCAGCGCTCTGAAGTTCTTCATCCAGAGACCGGGGGTCATTGACTGGACTAAGGAGGCAACTTTTACAGGTGCTTGTTTTATTTACGGCAGATAGTGGATAATTCCACGTTATTAGGTGCAGTATCATCTGCAATGTGAGAGAACGGAAGTATCCATAGCAGAATTATTGATAAAGGGCTTGATCTTGGCACTTCTTTTGTTGACATTGTCAGTAGACAGAAACACAGTTTAAATATCGGAATTAAATTTTAAGAGTACTCTGCCTAAAACTCTTTGTTGCAGTAACAAACCAGGTAGACCTTTTTTTTGTCTTTTTCTTTTCTTTAAAAAAAAAGTTTCCTATCTTCTGTTTTTTTAGAAAACCTTTTTTCTTTCTTTTTTTTTTGAAAACCAGGTAGACCTGGATATACTGATACTGAATCTTGCAGTAAACCTGTGAGCACTGGCTGATACCGACACTGACAGACCCAGGATGATACCTGCTAGTCGCTTGCATTATCCTCTTCCAATGTTATATACTCAGTTGATCTGTTCAGGTGTTCCTTGTGATCTGGTGCCGTTCCTGAAGGAATTCACCCGCAAACGGAATGCACAGCTGAGAAATGTCCAGCCACGGTTCATGTATGCCTGGACCAAGTCTCAGCCTCCTGAGGAGCCTAAGTGAGTACGGTGTATAGTAACACTAACAGGGGCATTGCTACTATTAGGCTAAAGGTCCCAGCTTCACGATTATGAAACTTTCTAAATCTTGCATGTCGATTTGTGAAAAAAACTTTCAGTTGAGCAAGAAATCTTTCTCATAAAGGTTGCATAATTTATTGGGCTGTGCCTGCAGATAATGTTGTCCTTAGTAAGGACAGGACAGTTTCATGAAGTAACGTACAGGGTCATGAAGTAACATACAGGACAGTTTCATGAAGTAACGTACAGGACAGTTTCATGAAGTAACATACAGGGCAGTTTCATGAAGTAATGTACAGGACAGTTTCATGAAGGCTGATGTAACGTACAGGGCAGTTTCATGAAGTAACATACAGGACAGTTTCATGAAGTAACGTACAGGACAGTTTCATGAAGTAACATACAGGGCAGTTTTATGAAGTAACATACAGGACAGTTTCATGAAGTAACGTACAGGATTTTCATGAAGGCTAATGTTGTATTACAGTAACGTACATCTCTTACCTTTTTTCCCCGCAGAGTTCCTGAAGGATTCCAGTTGACGACTCTACATGAGAAGCACACGGAGATCCTGCACCAGGACTGGAAGAACGTCAAGGTGGACTCGGGCTTGGACGCCTACTTCAAGAGCGTCATCAACAACTTCGCCAACAGCGCTCTGGTGGACACAGAGGGCAAGCTGGTGGCGTACATCTGCATGCAGTTCAACGGCTCCATGGCCATGCTGAAGGGAACCCCAGAGAACATCGGCAAGGGCTACCGGCAGATCGTGCTGAGCGACCTCACCAGGAAGATCCTGGCCAAGAAGGAGATCGCCTACGGGTTCATTCCCTGCAAGGACTCGTGCAGCATACAGGTCATCCAGAACATGGGGTACGCCTGGGTGCCCCAGGGCAACATGACGTGGTTCAGGTTTGATCCCACCCCGGCCACGGTCTCGGTCTCGCCGTCCCTTTCCGATGGAGCCATGTTGGTTCCAGGGAAGTCCTCCGACGGTAACTGCAACTGCATGTTCCTCAATGCAATACCGCTGGTCATGGACATGAAAGACTGTTCTTTATGTAAAGTGGGAATATCTTAAGGGGGGGTCATTTTTAGGTATTGTTTGTTTATATATTTTGGTACTGATGGAATATCAATCAATGGAATCCACTCTTGACAGTGATAGTGTGAGGTCTGAGGTCAAGAGATAGTGTGAGGTCAGAGGTCAAGACAGGTTTGATGCCGACGTCTTTCAAGACTGGGTTCTTCTAGAATTCTATGTAAAACCCTTTAGTCCGTCTCTCCGTTCATGAAGTGTGTTCATTTCCTGGAAGAACAGGAAATGTGATTCGTGTATTTTAGGCTGAAGCCTTTTTCTAGAAGGGAGTTTGGAAATTATTGGGACACCCAGCCACCATATTGATAACATTGGGACACCCACATTGATAACATTGGGACACCCACCCACCATTCGATCCCTTGTAATATATTTCTTCATTTATTTTTGCAAAACCTGAAATGTTTACTGTTACATATGCTTTGTTCCATGACCTTGCATCATGTTCTTCAATTGTCAGCTTCTTGACTATGTTTCATATCCATTGACCATTGCTCATACCATATTGATGGTTATTAAATGTGCTGATTTGAATTAACCCTCTCTGTTGGAAGGAAATGTGTTAACTGAAACAGTAAGAACGATATTGTCACTTATTGCCTAAAAGTATTTAACATTTTTGTGTGTTTAACTAAAAGTCTGGGCCCCTATTCTCGAAACTTCTTAAGATCTTCTTAGCTTAAGAACGTGACTAGCGCATGCTATAGGTATCCTTAAGATAAAGTTACGAACGTTCTTAGGCTAAGAAGATCGTTTCGAGAATAGGGCCCCAGATTCCTATGGAATATTGCATTTTTCATGCAGTAAGTTCTATTACTTAGATATAGTTAATCACTACTGTAGACAGTTTCATGTAATTTAATAAATTTTAGAAGATTTATTTCTTTAAAAAAAAAAATGAAATAGATAATCATGTCATCATCATCTGTATTTAAATACTAGTATATATGTAAATAGTTATCACATACGGTATATGAAATATGTGCAGTATGTAGACAATTATTAACATGAAGAATCTCTCGTTGACAACATTGAATACATGATGAAAGAACTTGCTTTCACATGCCTCTATTGCTTGTATGCATCAATATGACATTTGTATTTCAGTCTAATATAAGCATCAACCCCATCATCAGCTGTATAAACCAACGTCGCTGCTCAATCCGATTACAATTAATATTAAATTTCATAGTATGAATTCCTGTTGTGCTTGATTTCTCTTGCAGTATTGTAAACATGCCCAGCAGATGACGTCATGCAGTGACGATCTGGGTCCAGTTTCACAAAACGATCGTATCTCTACGGGAGTCGTAACTCCTACAGTACATATCGTTACGTTCACATAAGTTACGACTGTAGCAGCAATACGATCGTTCCTTAGCTGGACTTCGTTTAATGTGAAATACTAGTCTATAGGTATATATGCGTTATTTTGGGTGCAGAGTATATCAACAGATGTGATCATTCTATAATGCGTGTCTGATTAATAGCAGCCTCCGTATATAGAGCCGAACACTGCTTTAATGCGACAAGCTATGCATAATAAATCCGACTTTTTACCGCTCTAATGGGTGTAAGCAGAATTTGATGACACTCATGCAGGTGGCAGACGATCACTATCGCCGAGTGTTGCAATTCCCGTAGGAAAATATGCTAAAATATATAATAGTTTTAACAATGTATCTGTCCGTTGTCCTTGAACATTCATTCAAGCCATTCGTGTTCGTCTTCGAATGTTTCATGGTGTGTCGTATGTATGTAATCGTCGTCGCAAATGGGTGAAAGATTCCCGTTGTAACTCCATAGCTCACTCGTAAGTGTAAAGCGGTAAGTCACTTTAGATTATGATGTATTGTGATGTCGACATGGAAGGAACTAAAAGTTTAGGTTACTGGAAGACGTGGCATCAGCGCATGAAGTCCTATGCATGAGCATTAGTACGCGCATTAAGCAAATAATCCACATTTCGGACGTACGGTAACATGTAGTATGGGTAGTGACATTATTCTCATCATGTTGTTTATAATTAGAATGTTGATGTGAAGATTTAACCAAAGTCCAAATACCTAGGCCTACATCACTTCGACGCTATGTCTTTTTTTTTCATTCGAGAATGATATGGTCACGTGCTCTACACCATATGCATGTACTGTACCTTCAAGTATTACTAGTCGGTTACGTTGCGCAACATTCTGAGTCAGTTTACAGAACCCAGTCAACGTGGTCGCTAGCAGCACCACGCTTGAACCGTTCTAGGTATCATTCAATGCAATTTTTCTCTCAACATTCACAAGAGTTGAAGTACAACTAGCATCTGAATGTAACAACATTTAGTTCTTCTAGGATACTTCATTATATTCCACAGTTCAGGGTTCAATATGTCATGATACTGATAGACGTGTGGCAGCAGCTGTATGGATTAACGGTATTTGTAACAATTCCAGAGTCGACATTTAGGCTCCAAATTGTATTGTATTCTGCGGGTTGCAATGGATCAAAATGGTGCATAGCATTGAATAAAAGTTGAACGTTACCGGGGTGTTGTTTAGTTGTTGTTTCTGCAGCATGACGGAACTGTCACAACATCTAAGATTATTGACCCATTTAGAATGTGGGTGTATTTACAGATGTCCATATTATTCCATGACACTTTGTGTACCAATCTCATTATAAATAAATATTCTTAGTTCGTTTCCGGTATGCTTTAACGCAGTGGAAACAACCAAGATTTGTAAACTAGATTGGTGCGGCATATGTTGACAGGAATCGACCAGACTTTATGTTATCCGTGAATGTCGGGGATAAAATCAGTTGTTGTGATTCTTGGTAAAAGACAATCGTATCTAGGAGCAAGGAGCTGCCATATACTAGTATTCGTCCATCAAGATTGATCGGAAGTAATATCACCAGAGATCGGAAGTAATGTCGCCAGAGATCGACAGTAATGCATTATAGAACTTGGTTGGACAGCAAATCGAAGATAAATGAATGATTACGTTTCCATAGAACCACTAAGTTAATATACTATACGCATGATGTAACTTGATATTTAAAATCCCAAAGAAAAGAAAAAAGAACTATCATGGCACTATTGCAATATGGAAATAGTAAGCGGGAATCCTATGACTTGAGAAGAATTTGATAAATGCATGTAGTCTACATATAAATACAAACATTATACTTGTTCATGAATATGATAGGAATCACCAGATTCCAGCATTGGTTGTGAAATGCATTGACCATACCTAGATATTACTTATTTGGATTTAATGTTTTACATTCTTGAGAAAATGATCTAACAGAAAGGAGAATGACATTATTTAAAACATTTTTCAACACACATTTTACAAGGCATGAGTCTATATATATATATTAGACTATACTATATTTATAGTGAACTGGTAAATTGCGATAGCGATGCTGGTACGATAGTCACATAAACGTTGGTTTGACCCTTTGCCCAGAGTCCAATATAGGCCCTACCTACTGTGATGTTGACTCAGCTGTTATACAGTATGTATATCTGGACACCTGACGGCAGTGGATGCCTGATAGTTCAATGTGGTCACGTGGACAGTGATAGATGCCGTTAATGAATTAATTAAGTGTTAGGGTAACACGACAATGCTATAAATTTATGGTGGAACGAGTTTCCATAGGACCTACTGTTTTGACAAATAATAATTTCAGTATCATGTATTGCATGCGTATACAAACAGGCCTATAGTTCATGGAATCCTTTCCATGATGAGAACCCAGACACTGCTTTTTTTTTTGCATCTCCGGTTGCCTTCAGATTGGAAAGAGTTAATAGAATACTGAGTACCGGTAGACGTTTGACGTAGACCTTGACCTTGTTTGACGCTGAGGAAGGATGATGAACAGTCTACATATATAGGCATTGATCTACAGTTTCTTAATATTCTCGGGGTGGTGGTATTAATTATGAAGCCCTGGAATCTCTGTCTTCGATACAGCTGTTTCATTAACACGAACCCGGTACGACCTGTTTGACCACATTACGATCATTAATGAAGAACGGTTCCTAAGGATACAAATAGCAGATCCTGCTCACGTATACCTACTATTGGCTACGACTATGTGAGGGAGGACATGTAAATAGTATACCATGAATTATATAACAAATAATTATAATGTGAAATGAATTCACTAACTTTACATCTGAACGGCGATCTTGAACTTGGAACTACAAGATGTTATTCATCTCATCCTACCGGGTACCCATGAGTGCTCTGCTAATGAACAGGGGTACTTTTTTTAAAAACTAAGTCACTTTCCTAATGTGACACCATAATAATACCCTACTCACTATATCACTGTCGGATCTAGGTAAGTATAAACACACCCGGCACGACCTTCCGAAGCATATAGGCCTACGTAGTCTTACGAATGTTGTAGTAAACAGGGTATCATTTCACGAACGTCTCTTATCTCCTCTCTGTACCGGAACCTTAGTGAGAAGATAGGCATATACCATGGATTCATTCTAAATCTACTACGTAGTGCTTTACTTTCCAATCTAAGTTTTCCCATACAATTATTGCATAGAACTACGTGCCAGCAGTATTATTATCCAACATGTTCAAATCTGATAACTTACAATTATAGATATTATTGTATGTATCCATGAATGCCTATACTATTGGGTCCTATATATAGCTGACGTTTGTTATCTGTCCACGTTGATATTGGGCTAATAACACGGTGTCTGCGTGTGTGACACATGCCGTATCCACTTCCGTGACTCATGTCACTGATTAGTGACACACTTGTCACTGATTAGTGACACACTATGTTAGGGGCGATGCATTAGGGGCGTATGGAGTACCTTCTGCTTCAAGAATAACCAATACGCATGTCAATATCATGGCTTGACCATTTCCCTACTGGATTAATCAAGGACTTCCGGTTTTTCCCGGAAGGATGCTATAGGTGGAGGAATAACACCACGTTGTATTATTAATTTGGAAGAGGAAATAATCATGCGAGGCAAGGCCGTGATAATTAAGGACCATCCTCTCAGATTGGAATCCCTGAATAAACTAGTGTTTTGCATCGTTTAGCATTTATAATGTAAAATTGAATATATTCAATATTCAATTGGTATATTATACCCTACATTAACATTTCGGATATTATATATATATACACACATGTATACATCCTTATCAAAATACAGTAGTATACAACGGTATACGAATAGTTAGCACCTTATATTAATTACAAGTATAGGCCTATATAGAACTACTAGTAGGCCTATATAGAACACCTGTGCGTGATCAAACTGCCATCAGATGTTTGATCGATGACTTGACACGTGCCTTGTACGTATCAGCAGTGATTTCTTCATTGATTACAGCCAGAACTTGACAGCCGCTGTCATAACACGTGTACAATATAGAAATATACAATATTACGAAATATGACATTATTTTGTGGTGTCCTACAGTCGTTCAGGCGTGATCTAGCAATGCGATTTGTGCCAATTTACAGATTACGAATGTATAAATTATTTAATATCTGGACACTTATAAATTGAATAAAGTTTCAAAATATTCATATGTACGGCACTTGTCACTTTATATCGTACATACACATATGGTGACATGTATAATTAATTAGGTTGCCTTTAAAGGCATACTATCACAGTACAGATATGTATGGTTGTTTTGGACTAGTTCTTAGCTATAACTGCAAAGTACATTCACTTGATATACATAAAATCATGTTTGTACTTCCAAAATGATTTCCACCGCTGTGTGTGCATGGCGCAACGTGGAGGAAGTCAAATGTCAATATTGGTTCACCAGTCAATGTTATGTAAACATACCCGAAAATGAGCATAGTTATCGATAGCAGGTAATTTGGAAGGAATCAATCACACTATGTGGTACAGGATCCTCAGCTCTATAACTTTGATGTTGGTGTATGAATCGCTTTAAATATTTATAATTCAATATTTATGTTTGATAACATTAGTATTTTAAAATAATTGTTTGTCTATTTATATTTATATTGTCTGTGTATGTATCCTCATGACATTAATTATTTCAAGAGATACATGTATTACATTTAACATACAATATATTTACATTATAATGTTAATGTAGAAGGTTAATGTATGCATGTGCCTTTTACGCCCATGGCTGATGAAGAAAAGACAATATATTGAAACTGAACAATACCTGTCAATCCACCCATTAATTACTTCATTAATTACTTCATTAATTACTTCATTAATTACCATCAACGATCTTTAAAGATATTGAAATATTGCTTTCAATTACTCATTTGACCTATACATTTATCATTTCGTATTTGTCTTATAACGATGGACATTTCAAATGTTATGCATTTTCTTTTAACAAGGCAGACTGCATAACACGCCTGAGCTTCATCTAGGTTTGGAATCTGGTGTCACAAGCATGTACTATAATCAAGCGACCTTTGACACCACCATGGCAGATCTGGTGGACAGAGCTATATCAGACGGAAGCATGGACCTCTATCGTGTCTTGTTTAACTTCGTTGTCATCTGCGAGAATGATTGTCTGTCTGACATTCTGAATAGGGTACGAGTACATATAGAAGTCAATATATTTTAGTTGATTCGTTCGATTATATTATTTATAGCCTACATGTACCTCTAGTATTTATTTATAATTATGTCAATGTATGTGGAACATCAATATGACCTATTGCGAGAAGTGCAGACAGTGGATTGTTTTGTGACACCTTTGAGCAATGAAACTTCTTCATTTTATGTGGAACACATATTAACATGGCCTCCTGGGTATTAAAATTAATGTTTTGAAATCTGTCCATACAGGCCGACGTCCTCGACAGCGTACACGGGAAACGTTGTCTTCTACGACATTTTTCAAAATGGCTGTTTGTAGTGTTTGGCGTGAGATCCGTCGAGGCGCAGATCCCTCAGACTGACATAGACAACGTTGCGGTTGTGTATGTAAAGGACACATACCAGGTCAGTAAAAGTACAGCACCTCACTAACTTCGTTATTGTATTATTGTATTATGTTAGGTCTTTATTTTTCATCTATTAGATTGCAATACACAATGTCAAATGCATACCTTGTGGTTTTTTTCGGTACCAACCAGACTTGATGTTACTAACGTAAAACAAAGTTGCAACGGATTATCATCTTCCTATAACCAGACTGTCGCTATCCTTGGAGAAATAAAGTGTAACAACACACACAAGTACTCATATATACACCTGGAAAAAAGTATCGCAACACCCGCAACTATCAGGCCTCAAGTCAAAATTTCAAAATATGTTGAAAATCTGTTTGTGGGGTCCACAATCATGACCATTTTGCTACACACTATATTGAGATACGGTCTGCACGTGCTACCGCATACGTGTAGTGACACGTGCAATACGGGTACCCCGCACTGGGCAAAAGACGTGTTTCGAGCCACCGTCCTTGCTGTTAGAAAACTGAGAAGATCCTGTGAATTCATTGATGTTATGAGAATATCGGGCCTCCCCAACTGTCAGATGGCAGGTTATCGGCATGTGGAATGCGG
>JAUTBZ010126240.1:0-32013 GCA_032361785.1 Lepetodrilus galriftensis | reverse complement strand
TAGCATTGATTTTTTAAACGAAAATAACTACTGCACATGAAAAAGTTTGCACTTATTGGACTGATGTCCGTTTTATTTATCTCTATGTCTTTTGGGCAAGGCGATCCTAAAAAAGCTTTTAAACGAGCTAAAAAAGATCTAGCTGCCTACATGTTGGACCAAAAGCAATTCGATAAACTAGAAGAAGCCAAAAAGATGATTGACTTTGCTTCTAAGGATGCGGAATATGGCAAGATGTCCAAGACTTGGAACATGAAAGGTCAGATATACAATGCTTTGGCTAGCAATGTTACCATTCAGAAAATTACGAATCCTGCTTATGAAAATCCTTTTCCAGATGCTTCTCTGAATGCTTACCACGCCTTTCAAAAAGGTTTGGAATTTGCCGAAAAAAAGTACCACAAAAATGATGCGTTCACAGGTATGAATGAAGCACTTTCTGGGATTTCTGAGATGGGTATTTCTGCCTATCAAACTGGAAATTTCAAAGCTGCTTTTGAAGCTTTTAATACAGGGCTTGCCATTCATAAATTATTGAAAGATAATGGTAAGAAATCTCCATTAGATAAGAAGGAGCAATTCCAAAACCAGCAATATATTACGGGTTTAGCTGCATTATCTTCCAAAAATGTTGATAGAGCTGGTGAGTTATTCACAGATTTGAAGAATAATGGTTTTGAGAAAGCAACTGTTTATGATGGACTATACAAAGTAGCTGTCGCCAAGAAAGATGATGCTGGCGCAAAAGCAATTTTAGAAGAAGGTCGTAAAAACTTTCCAGAAGATAAAGCTTTGATGTATAGCGAAATCAATGACTACTTGAAGAGTGGCAAAATGGCTGAGTTAGTATCAAAATTAGGAGACGCTATTAAAACGGATCCAACAAACTCTTCTTTACACGCAACTTTGGGTACTGTATATGACAAATTATCTCAAGACGCGATGGAAGCTTCTGATGAAGGTGCGGCCACTAAGAATTTTGATTTGGCGAAAGCATCTTATTCAAAAGCATTGGAGATAGATCCTAAGAATTTTGCTGCGATGTACAGTATTGGTGCTTTATATTATAATAAAGCAGCTGCTTACACGAATCAGTTGAAAGCTTTGGAGAATGATATGTCAAAAGCAGGTATGAAGAAATTTGATGCAGTGAAAGCTGAAATGGGAACTGTCTTTGATGAGGCGCTACCCTACTTCCTTAAAGCGGACAAAATGAATGGCAAAGATGCTAGTACATTAGTTGCGCTTAAAGAAATTTATGCTCGTAAAAATGATATTGCGAAGTCTAAAGAATATGCGGATAGATTGTCTCAAATTGGTCAATAATCAACATTAAAAAAATAGTAAGAGGCTGTCTCCTTCGAGGCAGCCTTTTTTTTGATCCAAGGCTCTTTTAAATAGTAACCTAAAGACATAAAAGTTAAGAACAAAACCAACCGATCTTGAAAAACCTACTTAGCAACTTACCCACTCAGCTTCCCAAAGAAATATTTGAATCCATCTTTCAAGATAAGAGAATCAAGATAGAACGTATTATTTCAAAAGGACATACAACTCCTACAAATGAATGGTATGACCAAGACAATGACGAATGGGTGCTTTTATTACAAGGCTCGGCTACCCTCCAAATTTTCGGCAACGATAACCAAGTTAAGCTCCATACTGGAGACCACCTTTTTATCCCTGCTCACCAAAAACACCGGGTACATTCAACCGATGACAAAGAACATACAATTTGGTTAGCCATTCATATTTTAAGTGACTGAAAACAGCATAGAGCCTATAAATTTCCTAAAAAAAACCATACCTTGCAACTTCCTCCTCATTCAAATTGTTTTTAGCCATACAAAGCACAGAACTATAGCAAATGGAATTAACACCAAAATACCAAAAACCCGTCATGTATTCCAATCAACCCGTCACAACGGTTACTTATTGGGAAGATGCCTTAAATGCCTTTGACGAAAAAGAATATGAACAGTCTTTTACCCATACTTTAAACTACATCAATAAAGATGTATTGAAAGGTAAAAAAGTCGCTCCAGGCATGGAAGAAATCAGCTATCCACACGGCTCTTCCGAAATGCGTATTAAATATGTGGAGGGCAATCTTGAATTCAAAGCACCTTTTCTAAAGGTCCCTGAAAAATACAAAGTACCGTTACTTCGAAAAGTAGCAGAAGTGAATTTTACACCTTTGACGCTTGCGCAAATAGTCTATTCTCCAGAAAAAGAAATATTAGAATTTCAATATCAAACACCGATAGAACTCGCACAGCCCAATAAAATTTATGATCTTATTCGAGAGATTTGTGTCTACGCTGATGAATATGATGATGAATATATCAAAAAATATCAAGCAACTTTCTTTCACCAACCTTCCAAAATGCCTTTGTCTGAACCGGATCTAGAGGCCACTTGGAATAGTATCGTGAATTATCTCGATGATGCGCTAAGTTATATTGAGTACTTCGAGGCCAAACGTTGGGATGGTTATATTTGGGATACCATTTCAAATGCTTTACTTTCAATTGGCGACCATGCCTTTGTCAATGGTACACTACGTACTAGAATTGAAGACAAACTTTGGTTTTTGCGGAATGACAAACAAGCAGACCTTCAACGAAAAAACACTATCGGAAAAGCTTTTTTGAAAGAGTTACATGCACTACCAAAAGAAGAAGTTATTGCAGATCTTTTTTTAGCTAAAAGATTCATTTCGACAAAGTATCGAGTGACCGAAAAAAATACAACTGATTTTTTGCAAGAAATTAATGGCCCCATAACAGATGACATAGAAGCAAAAAATTACATGAATGCTTATTACCGATTGAAATATGGTTTTCTAAATCTACTCTACTCGTACAACCTAGAGAAAAGGGAATGGAATATCATTACGGACAGCCTCGTTGCTTCTGCCCAAACTTCTTGGGAGGATGGTGCGAATAAACTTAAAGTCACTTTTGATTCCTTTTTAGATGGTTCTGCTTTTAAAGATTTAACAAGCAATGAGCCTCCAAAAAAGAAAGGATTTTTCAGCAGACTTTTCGGTTAAAATTAAAAATATGAACGACTACTCTAAAGCAATATTTAAAATAACAACTTCTACAGGATCTGGAACAGGTTTCTATATTCCTGAAAAAGATATTTTCATTACCAATCATCATGTCGTGGCTGGTGAAAAACAAGTGGCACTACAAGACCAAAATAGACATAGAATTTTGGGCGATGTCATTTATGTCAACAATGAATTAGACCTTGCTTTTATCCGAAGCAAAGAAAAACCTACAGGCGTTCCAGCAATCGCTTTAAATGGGGAACTACCAATCAAAAGTCTTCAAAAGATATATGTTCATGGTTTTCCTTTTGGGATGCCCTATACGATTACGGAAGGGATTATCTCTGCGCCTAAGCAACTGGTCAACGGCCGTAATTTTATACAAACTGATGCTGCCGTCAATCCTGGAAACAGTGGCGGCCCAATGCTTTCTGAAAATGGTGAATTAATCGCTGTGACCACCTCCAAATTTACCCAAGCAGATAATGTGGGTTTTGGAATCCCTGTCAAACAAGTATTAATTGAATTGGATGAGTTTCAACCCGAAAATCCAAATCACTACCATGTGAAATGTGACTCCTGTTCATTGCTCATCACCGAGAAAACTGATTTTTGTCCACATTGTGGTAATGATATTGATTCCGTTGTTTTTGAAGAATTTGAATTAAGCCACTTCGCTAATTTTGTCGAAGAATCGCTAAATTCAATGGGCTTGAATCCAATTCTCGCTCGTGCTGGAAAAGACTATTGGGAATTTCACCATGGCAGTGCATTGATTCGAATTTTTGTTTTTAAGAATAATTACTTGGTGGCGACTTCTCCTTTGAATCGTTTACCAAAAGGAAACCTCAATGACTTATTGACCTATATATTGGATAAGAAGCAACCTAATGCACCTTACTTTTTAGGTGTTTCTGATAATCATATCTATGTTTCCTATCGGGTACATCTGTCTGATATTTTCTCTGAAAAGAAAGGAGAGATAAGACAAGCTCTGAGTGGTTTACCTAAGAAGGCAGATGAATTAGATACTTTCTTTGTTGAAAATTTTAATTGCCCGCTTTCTAATGAAGCTATTCAGGAAGGAGGAACGAGTTAGCGGTTGTAACGGTTTAACGGTTGTAACGGTTTAGCTGCATCGGTTTAACGGTAAGATGGTTAGCCGATGCGTACTTCATCATTCATAAATCGTTATTCTACATTCGACATTCTGTTTGTGTATTGCTCTTGGAACTATAAAATTTTTCTTTTATTTTCTTTCTTATTTCACCCGCCCTTTCCCTTTGGAAGGTGGGCGTTAACGGTAACGGTTTAGCGGTTGTAACGGTTTAACGTGCATCGGTTTAGCGGTAAGATGATTAGCTGATGCGTACTTCATCATTCCTAAATCGTTATTCGACATTCGACATTCTGTTTTGTGTATTGCTTTTGGAACTAGAAAATTTTTCTTTTATTTTCTTACTTATTTCATCCACCTCTCCCCTTTGGATTGGTGGGTGTTATGATAAAAGAAAATTTTTATTCTGGGTGGTTTAACGGATTGGCAATTCTTTTAGACTCAAAAGCCCGACTTTGCATTGGCTTTACCACTAAGAACACAAAGAAAGTCACTAAGATTACACTAAGCAAAAGCGACACATGCTAAGTGAAAACTTAGTGTCAGCCTTAGTGTGCTTAGTGGTAAGGAAAACTTACTTCCTAAAGTTCAGCTTTGGATTTTGAGATAGTCTTGCGGTATCGGGTATCTCGATTCTTCAGTTCCTCTATTCCCCAGCCCAAAAGCAACAAATAGTTGCATTTAAACGTATTTGTTTGTAAATTTACACTATGAATTTCGATCGGGCCATTCTACATTTGGACTTAGACTCCTTTTTTGTTTCCGTTGAGCGCTTACGCAATAGTGCTTTGAAGGGCAAACCTCTACTAATCGGGGGCAAAAGTGGTCGAAGCGTCGTTTCCTCTGCAAGCTATGAAGCCCGTAAATACGGTGTACATGCAGCTATGCCTATGCGTTTAGCGTTACGACTTTGCCCAGATGCTATCGTGCTGAATGGCGATATGGAAGCCTATTCCAAGCATTCGCAGATCATCACAGAGATTATTAAGGAAGATGCGCCCCTATTTGAAAAGGCGTCTATTGACGAATTTTATCTAGACCTTTCGGGAATGGATAAATACATTGGCACCTGGCAATGGAGCAAAGAATTGCGCCAACGTATCATCAAAGAAAGTGGCCTACCGATCTCCTCCGCATTAAGCATCAATAAACTCATCTCTAAAATCGGTGTCGACGATGCCAAACCCAATGGAGACAAACTTATCATTTCCGGAAACGAAAGAGACTACATAGCTCCCATGTCCGTTCGGAAGATCCCACAAGTAGGCGTCAAGACCCAAGAGAAGTTACAATACATGGGTGTCCATACAATCAAAACTTTACGCGATATTCCGCCCAATCTACTCAAAAGGGAATTTGGGAAAAATGGGCTCAGTCTCTGGAATAAAGCAAATGCTATTGACAATAGTCCTGTCGTACCCTTTCAAGAAAAAAAATCAATTTCTAGTGAAAGAACTTTCCAACAAGATACCATTGATGTCAAATATTTAAAATCAAAACTGACACAAATGATTCACAAACTGGCTTTTGAGCTCCGTTCCAAAAAACAACTCACCGCCAATATTAGTATTAAAATTAGATACGCAGATTTCAATACCTATTCCAAGCAAAAGAAAATTCCTTATACCGCCAACGATAAACAATTAACCGAATTTGCCCACAGCCTTTTCGAACAACTCTATCAACGCCGCCAACTCGTCCGCCTAATCGGCGTAAGATTTTCCAACCTCGTCCATGGTAATTACCAAATTTCCCTTTTTGACGAAAGCGAGGATGATGTCAATCTCCTCCAAGCACTGGATGACTTGCGCAATCGTTTTGGCGCCAATGTTATTAAATGGGGATGAGGGAACGGTTTAGCGGTTTAACGGTTTAGCGTTTAACGGTATGGTGATTGTAACGAATAACGGTACAATGGTATTAAGGTAATCCGATTAACTGGTGCTGTACTTCTCCACTCGACATTCTTAACTCGGTACTCGACACTTGTTCGTTAGGGTCCTACATGTATGGATGTCCTTATTTCTCCTAAATGAATTTGAAAGTACCTCTTGATTCGCCAAGTTAAAAAGCAAAAGACGACTTAAATAATGGGAACCTATTAGCGAAAAAGGATTTTACGGGTATTTGAATATTTTTTTGGCTACTTACGTCATATCCAGCTTCGAAGTCTCAACCCTTGATTGAATATAAAGTCTTAGCTTTTTCCTAGTTGAGCTTTCGAGTCTGGTTAACAGCAATTTTAACTGTCAATATTTTTCTAAAGTTACTGCCGTGTAAAAACTCATAGCCCATGTACTTCTAACTAAAGTTGGGAGGTACTAATATCTTCTCCCAATTGAATTTGGAAGTACAGAATTTTGACTGATTCTAACTACTTTGAAGAATTAATTTATTTGAACATAGCGGTTAAAATAACCTTGATTTAATTTTGAATATAGCGGTTAAAGCAACCAGCACTCTTTTTCTACTGAACGAGTACTTAGGCTCCGTAGGTGCCAAACCTTTGTAATAAAAACTCACTTCTTAACTCTAGCTCCGTAGGTGCGAAACCCAAAAAAATTAGATAAATGTGTCGCACCTACGGAGCTTTTAAAATACTAAATCAAAAATAATCTACAAAGATTAGACACCTACGGAGCCATGGATATTCTGAACCCAAACAGCGAAAAAAGCCATACAGCATGGCAGGATATCTTGAGTTAAATCTTTGTTTTCACACAGTCTCTAAGACCACCATCACAAAAAAAACTGCCACTCGACCAAGGTCAAGCAGCAGTTCTATTTATAATATTACTTTCGCAAAATTACATATTCTTAATAATCTCGTCTCCGAATTCAGAACACTTCAACAACGTTGCATTATTCATCAGTCTCTCGAAATCATAAGTCACACGCTTAGAACGAATCGCTCTACCCACGCCTTTCTTAATCTTCTTAGCTGCTTTTGTCCAGCCCATATATTCAAACATCATCATGCCCGAAAGAATAACAGAACTTGGATTTACTTTATCCATACCCGTATACTTTGGAGCAGTACCATGCGTCGCTTCAAAAATAGCAACACCCGTTTCATAATTAATATTTGCGCCAGGAGCAATTCCGATACCACCAACTTGAGCCGCCAAAGCATCCGAGATATAATCACCATTTAGGTTCAAAGTAGCAATTACAGAATACTCTGTTGGACGAGTTAAAATCTGTTGCAAGAAAGCATCAGCAATAACATCTTTAATCAAGATGGCGCCGTTATTAATCGCCTCTTCTTGAGCTTTGTTAGCTGCTGTTTTGCCTTTATCGGCAGCGATGCGATCATATTGAGCCCAAGTAAAAACTTGATCTCCAAATTCTTTTTCCGCAAGGTCATAGCCCCAAGCCTTAAACATCCCTTCGGTGAATTTCATGATATTACCTTTGTGCACCAAAGTAACAGAAGGGCGCTTGTCTCTAACGGCAAATTCAATCGCCGCACGAACCAAACGTTCCGTACCTTCTTTCGACACAGGCTTCACACCCAAAGAAACGGTATCTGGAAAGCGAATACCCGTTGCGCCTAATTCATTTATCAAAAAATCTTTCAATTTATCCACTTCTGGAGTTCCGCTCATATACTCAATTCCAGCATAGATATCCTCTGTATTTTCCCGATAGATAACCATGTCAATAGCTCTTGGCTTCTTAACAGGAGAAGGAACGCCACTAAAATATTCTACTGGGCGCACGCAAGCATACAAATCCAATTTTTGACGCAAGGCAACATTCAAAGAACGAAATCCTCCACCAATCGGCGTAGTCAATGGTCCTTTAATCGCAATAAAATGCTCTCTGATATCATCTAAAGTTGACTGTGGCAACCATTCTCCAGTTTTCTTATGTGCCTTATCACCAGCATAAACTTCCTTCCAAACTATCTTACGAGATCCTTTGTAGCCTTTCTCCACTGCTGCATCCAAAACCTTTCGAGCAGCCGCCCAAATATCTGGTCCAATTCCATCTCCTTCTATAAAAGGAATGATTGGATCTTTCGGAATGCGTAATTTTCCACGGCTCATTCTAATTTTTGTACCACTCATATTGCTTATTTTATTGATTTATCCCAAGTTCTACAACTTCAAAGGGGTGAAATGTGTTTATTTTGGAGCAAATATAGTATATTTACCCCTAAAACCAGCATAATATGGACACTTTTCGCCCGCTTTTTTACTTGATCCTCGTCATCCTTATAGGTAGTTGTAGTACTTCCAAAAAGGTTAAAGTCCCAGATACAACTTGTGATACCTTTGGAACCATCGTAGATATGACAGGCTTAGACGGCTGCACTTGGATGATTGTGGCGGATGATGGACAGAAGCTGCTTCCGCAAAATTGGCCTCCAAACTTTGAAAAAATGGACAACAAGCCCATCCGTTTTCATTTCACGAAAGTAGACGGAACGAGTGTCTGTATGGCAGAAGATATGATTGTCAAATTAGATTGTATTGAAGCAGTGGAAAGCAAACCTGTCAAGCCAAAATGTTTTGATGATACAACCGACCCAATGACTGTCAAATGGATGCGTTTAGCCATTGCGAAAATCAATGCAGAATCCGTTGAAAAATATCCTTTTCTCGATAAACATGCCTACCTTTTTAAAGGCGCAAACTTAGACAATAACTTATATGATTGCCAAGGAAATTTGCTCTGTTCTTATCGGGAAGTCGAACAAAATAGCTGTAGCCAAAGAATCGTTGCTATGGGACGTGCCAATAAAATTTGGACAAAAAAACACCGCTAAACTTTAGTACAAAATCCGCAAGATTACCAAACAAAAATTATGAATCACAATTTAGATCCAACAGGGGAAGATTTTTCTGTTGAAGAAAGAAAGATAGACAAAGCCTTGCGGCCAACTGGTTTTAGTGAATTTCAAGGGCAACAAAAAGTCGTTGACAATCTAACTATTTTTATTCAAGCAGCTAAGCAAAGAGGGGACTCCTTAGACCACGTTTTATTACATGGCCCTCCAGGACTAGGAAAGACGACCTTATCTCATATTATTGCAAATGAATTAAATGCCAAATTAAAATTAACTTCCGGTCCTGTCTTGGAAAAGCCCGGAGACCTTGCGGGAATACTAACTAATTTAGAACCTGGTGATGTTTTGTTTATTGATGAGATTCATCGTTTAAATACCGTTGTAGAAGAATATTTGTATTCTGCAATGGAAGATTATCGAATTGATATCATGATTGATTCTGGCCCCAACGCTAGAAGTATTCAGATAGAATTAAATCCTTTTACATTGGTCGGTGCCACCACTAGAATGGGCTTATTGACAGGACCTATGCGTGCAAGATTTGGCATTACTTTTTTGCTAGATTATTATGATACTAAAACCATCGAAAGTATTTTGCTCCGTTCTGCCAATATTTTAGAGGTAGGACTTACGTCAAAAGGAAAAGCAGAAATTGCTCGTAGAAGTCGGGGAACTCCTCGTATTGCCAATTCACTACTACGCCGTATGCGGGATTTTGCTCAGATAAAAGGTGACGGCACGATTGATGATAAGATTGCCAAATTTGGGTTAGAAGCTCTGAATGTGGACGATAGAGGTCTCGATGAAATGGACAATCGTATCTTACGCACCATCATCGACAAATTTAAAGGCGGCCCCGTAGGATTGTCAACCATTGCCACCGCTGTGGGTGAAGAAGCTGGAACCATCGAAGAAGTTCATGAGCCTTTCCTAATCATGGAAGGTTTCATCCAACGAACGTCCCGAGGGCGCGTAGCGATGGATAAAGCTTATCAACACATGGGCTTGGTGGCTCCTCGGCGCGATGGTATGCTGTTTTAAAGTAAATTTTTCCTTACACTTAGGTTACACTAAGATTGTTTATGAAGTTTTTACTTAGTGCAAGCTTAGTGGCTTTCTTTGTGCACTTAGTGGTTATGACTAGTTTAAAGGGAAAATCCGCACCAAACGACGAAGAGCCTTAATTCCTGAGGACCATTAATGTTTAACAAAAATCCTCAATTTCTTTTCCTATCTTTACCAAACAATAATACTGAAGAAAATTGACCTACGCACAGATTTTAAAAGATATTAAGAAGAAGAAATTCCAGCCAATCTATGTCCTGCATGGAGAGGAACCTTACTTCATCAATAAATTGGTAGATGCCATTGAACTGAATGCCTTGGAGGAACACGAAAAAGCCTTCAATATGGATATCGTCTACGGCAAAGATATCGACGTTCCAAAACTAAAATCTTATCTGATGCAATACCCCGCTATGGCAGAGCGACGAGTAGTCATCATGAAAGAAGCAGCCGATTTTAAAAAATTTAAAGAATTAAAAGCTTATTGGGCTAAACCAAACCCTGCAACCATTTTTGTCATCGCACACAAATACAAAAAATTTGGCGCAGGGCTTGCTGCTATTGGGAAAGTAGGTGTTGCTTTCGAATCCAAAAAAGTCTACGACAATAAACTTCCTGCTTGGATAATGGATTATTTGAAGGAGAAAAACCGCAAAATAAATCCAAAGACCGCTACCCTACTTGCAGAATATTTAGGGAATGATTTAAGCAAGATTGTCAATGAATTAAATAAGATTCATTTGAACATCCCAGAAGATGCTGAAATAGACAATACGGTTGTCGAAAAATACATCGGCATCAGTAAAGAATATAATGTCTTCGAATTACAAGATGCGTTAACCCAACGGAATTTTGAAAAAGCAATGCGTATTACTTTTAACTTGGCGAATAATACAAAGCGCCAACCATTAGTATTAATAATATCAAGCTTGCACGGTTATTTTTCTAAAATTTATTTGGCTCATAAAAACCAATCCAAACCAGATGCTGCTTTGGCGAAAGCACTTGGATTACGTTTTCAGTTTCACGTTAGGAATTACCGAAATGCTATGCGTGCCTTTCCAATGGCTGAAGTATTTCGTTGCATGAGTTTGCTCAAAGAATACGATCTAAAATCCAAAGGATTAAATAATGCTTCGGCTACTAGTGGGCAACTGTTGGAAGAATTAATTTTTAAAATCTTAAATCCAGTGGCTCATGCACATTGATATTATATCTGTGATTCCCGCTTTATTAAATGGACCATTTAGCGAATCCATTATCAAGCGTGCGCAAAAAAAAGGCTTACTCAAAGTTGTCGTTCATGACCTCCATGAGTTTGGGCTAGGCAAATATCGTCAAGTGGATGACTACCCTTATGGCGGTGGTGCTGGGATGGTTTTGATGATTGAGCCGATGGTTGCTTGTATTGAATCCTTGCGGCAAAAAAGAGATTATGATGAAGTAATCTTTATGACGCCCGATGCCAAAGTACTAGATCAGCCCATGGTTAATGGGCTTTCTATGCTCAATAATATTTTAATTATTGCTGGACATTTTAAAGGAATTGACGAACGTATACGCGAACACTATGTCACGAAGGAGATTTCTATCGGCGATTATGTGTTATCTGGAGGAGAACTTGCAGCGGCAGTTCTAGTGGATGCTATTGGAAGAATCCTGCCCGGTGTTTTGGGCGATGAAACCTCTGCGCTGACGGACTCGTTTCAAGATGGTCTTTTGTCCGCACCCGTTTATACTAGACCTGCCGAATTCAAAGGCTGGAAAGTTCCTGAAGTATTGACAGGAGGACACCACAAAAAAATTGACACTTGGCGAGAGGAACAATCCTTTAATCGCACCAAATCACGAAGACCTGATTTATTATGAGTTTTATCGACCAAATAAAAGAATCCTTTTTAAATGAATTTGCAAGTGTATCAGATGCGCTACCCAATTTAGCAATTGGTGTTTTAGGTTTTATATTTATTTGGTTTATTGCCCGTCGCGTTCAATCCATTTTAACCAATCTCTTGACCAAGCGCATGGACGATCCATTATTGGCTAGTTTTTTGGCTCGAATGCTCAAGGTTGCAATTATCACAGGTGGATTTTTATTTTTATTAAAAATGATCGGTTGGGGAGATGCAGCTATGGGAATTATGGCAACTGCTGGAGTTGGTGCTTTTGTCATTGGTTTTGCTTTGCGTGATATTGGCGAGAATTTTTTGGCCGGTATTGTCATGGCTTTTCAGCGCCCTTTTGGCATTGGGGACACCATTGAAGTCACAGGAATTGTAGGAACTATTGTAGGCTTATCCTTGCGGGAAACTCATGTCAAAACTTTTGATGGTAAAGATGTTTTCATCCCCAATGGTATTATTTTAAAAAACCCACTTTTCAATTATACAGTGGATGGTTTTTTGCGTAAGCAAGTCATTATCAAATTAAAATATGGCTCAGATATCGAAAAAGCAATCCAACTAGTCACTAATGAAGTAATCTCAACTAAAGGTGTTTTAAAGAGTCCCAAAGCACCCACTATTTCCATTTCTAATATAGATCTCACTGGTTTAGAATTAATAATTCTTTTTTGGTTTAACACGGATGCGCCTATCTCTGGAACTGACATCAAAAAAGAAATAATCAAAAAATCGGTAGGAATACTTCAACGTAATGACTTTAAATTCTCTTCTCCAATTGGAACATATATGGATCGCTAGCGCTTTACGACAACCAACATTTTTCCAAAAATAGAGATATTCTTCTCTTCCTTAATTTCAAGTCCTGCCTCCTGGATAGCTTTTTTCCATTTACGTTTACTCAAAAAGTGGAATGCGCCGATATTGAAAAATAAAAAATTAATACTAAGCGAGTAATTTTCATTTGGCAATAATTCTATGCGTATTTATAAATTCAGTTGGATCTAAATATCCTAACGTTTTCAAACCATATCCTCCTCCAATTTCCATGCCTACACTATCCCTAATCTCAAAATGTAAATGTGCCAAATAAGCTCCATTTGCATCTCCTATTGTTGCTATTCTATCCCCACGTTTCACCCATTGATTCGCTTGCGCAAAAATACTATCGCCATGTGCATAGAGTGACTCAACTTGCTGACCATCAGGCATTTGATGAATAATTTTTATTACATTTCCCCAGCCGCCTCCAATGTCCTCTGCAAGTGACACGTATCCATTTGCGATGGCATAAACGGGATCTCCAAAATCAGTGTTACCGCCTCCTACTCCATTCCAATCATCACCAAGATGATTGTTAACTTGGAATTTCTGGGCATTATAGTAGTCCTTAGCATCTGGCTTTCCTACCGGAAAATCAAATCTTTTGGCAATAAATTCTTTTTGAAAAGCAAGTGAATCTACTGGTGATGAATAAATTTTGAGAGACTTGGGTGCCGACTCAGCTGATTGATTAGTATATACATTTTGGTCGCAAGCCATGACCAAAAACAATAATAAAATGCTCAATAATTTCATGCTTTGGAAACGTACAGATTAGGAATAGATTTTATCTTTAATTTTATTTCTTCGAAAGAATCTGCTATTTGACCAAATAAAAGGTTTCAAAGAAAAGGTACAAACCTTTCAATACGATAAAAACAATACAACTTCAACACAAATATATCCTACTAGATCAGAAAAGCTTCAATTATTTTACTATATTTACAATATAAAAAAATACTATTATGAAATTTATTCTTGCTTTTTTACTCTTTTCTTTCTTAAACATATCACTTTTTGCGCAAGCTATTCCAATAAAGGAAATAGATCTTATAAAACACTCTTACTCACTAACTAGTGGTCGTGTTGGAAAAAAACTAATTTGGACCCAAACATCCACTCCTATATGGGAAACAGATGGGACTAAAAATGGGACAAAAAAGCTAGATATACAACATAACGAAAGTATTTCTTTCCTACAAATCTCTCCGGACAGTCTAATCATTGTTGTTCACAAAAAAATAAGCAGCGAACTCCAAGTTTATTTGTATACATCATCGATGGATACTCCTTACAAAATTGCAACCCTTTTAGAATATAATGAGTTTCATTTTAATAGAAAAATAGTAGGCAATCAACTAATCATTCTGGCAGATAACACATTCAATTTTGTTAATTTAAAGACTCATGAAGTTGATAATGTTGCCTTCCAGAATTATCTTCCAAAACCTAAATTTTACGTTAGTGAATCGGTTGTATTAAAAAATAAAATTTATTTTTTAACAACAAAAGAAGTAAACCTCGAAGTTGATATACGATTAAGCTATATTGACCTACAAACTCATCAACTTTTTGCTTTAGATCAGAAATTGGATTCACATCCTAAATTTTGCCTACTGCCATCAAAAGAGAAATTTCTTTACTCAACAATTAAAGATAATGCTGTTTGGTCTTTTGATGGAAACGAGTTTGTTCTTGAAGAAGAAATTCAAACAATACCCCGACCTGCACTTAGAATAAATGATAAGCTTTTATACTTCTCTCATACCAATCAAAATGGTACTTTTAAAAGCACATTAAATGTTTTTAATAAAGATGACCAATTATTCGAGTTAAAAAAATTTGACAAAAAAATTGATATTAATAGTAGGATAATACTAAAGGATAAATATTTTTTCCAAGCTGATCAGGCGTTTTGGGAAACAAACGGAACAAAAGTTGGCACAAAAAAATACCAGAATAATCTTGATGTTAATATCTTATACGACCAGCAAGCAAGTAAGGATGGCATCGTCGTAATAGGAGAAGACAAAGACCACTTTTTAGGTACATATTTATTTGATGGCACGCCCAATCTAGTTTCTCTATCTAACCTAAATCAAAAAAGAACATTCAAGCAAGAAACTCAAAATTTAAATTTCTTAACGGACACATTTGTTTACTTAAAACTACTTGATTTAGACTATGGTCTAGAACTACATCGCTATAATCGCATTACAAAAAAAATGAAAATTGTTTCCGATCACAACCCCTATGCCCAATGGAGCAATACCGTTTTAATTGGACAATCCGAGAAAGGTTTCTTTTATGCATTTACAAAAGATAATAAAACAACGTTATACTTTATTAACAAAAACTCAACACTTCCCGATAAACCACAAATTAAAAAAATACAGACTAAGTGGACAGAACAAATAGCTAGACCTATTAATTCTAGTAACATTCAACTTATCAACTCCTTTGTTGACAAACAGCACAACACTATTATTTCTTTTGAATTCCAAGGTGAGCCATCTAGAAATATACTTCTATATCAAAATAGACAAAGTACCCTATCTAGCCTTTTTCCACACAAACTAGCCAAATTTGACCAAAATGGTAAATTTATTTGGCTCAAAGCCATCCCTTCAAAAACCTTCGCAAAATACTGCGTACAGTCCATAAATGACTCAAAGGGAAATATAATAACGGCTAGCATCTTACCACCATCTATTACCAACTTTGAAGGAAAAGAGATCTCCTTATTGGACGGTGAATTGTTAATATTAAAACAAGATCCAGATGGCAATCTACTTTGGTACAGACAAGCTCATATTGGGGAAGGCTCTATTCATCAAATAAGTATAGATAGTAAGGATCAGATAATTCTTACAGGAAAATTTAGTCAACAAACTGCTAGTTTTGGAGAAATAACCATTTCTTCAAGCCGTAATCCAACGACTTATGTAGCTAAATATTCGGACAACGGTGAGGCCATTTGGGCCAAAAGTTTTCCATTACCCTACTTTATGCCTTCAGACAGAGGAGCGCTAAAACTTAGCATTGGTCAAAATGATAATATTTTTTTTACACAAAGAATTGGGAATAAGCAAAACCTCTCTTGCGAAGAAGCTACTGGCAAGTACAGATTTTTAGTAAACTCTATTGCAAGCAATGATGGTCACCTTCGATGGACGAATACATACGGTGGTACAAATTTTTGTTTTCCAGCTGATATAGCTGCATCACCCAATGGGAATATATATGTAATTGGAGGATATAATGAGGAAATTCAATTGGGTGAAATAAAATTATCTACAGGATCATGTGCTTCAAGTAGCCATTTTTTATTAAAGATTAATGGGACAGATGGTAATCCAATTCAAGCAAAAAAAATTAATTTTGCTGCTGATATTCTTAACCAAGTAATTGTTGATGATGCAGAAAACTATTACATCACTGGCCATGTAAAAAAACTTGGTTTCTTTGGCTACATCAACCCTTTTGATACAGCTACTGTAGGATACTTTACACGAGATTGGCAACATGATGAAGTTTTTATTAAAAAATATAACCAATTAGATTCTTTAGTTGCCCAAGAGTATTTCCATCAAAATACTAATCCTTTAGAACAATATGACCAACCTGATTTAAACCCAATACTCAATTTAGCATCTGATGGTGATTGGATTATTAGTCTCCAAAATGTGTCTCCTATTGACTCATTTAATATTACCACCGTAGGATTCCATAACAGAATCTTCTTAATTAAATTAACCCCCAAAGATGACATATACGATTTAATAGTAGATGGAAAAATTAGTGATAAGGACATTCTTCTTTCTCCAAATCCCGCAACAAATATTGTCCAAATCCAATCAACCGATCTAGATTTCACCCAAGCAACCATAACCATTTATGCCATGGACGGAAAACAATGGCAACCACCAATGGAACAAAATAATGGGTTTATTAGGTTGAATATCAAGGATTTACCTACAGGTTCATATGTAGTGGTCATCCGACTAAAGGATCAGGTCTTGGAAAAACAATTTGTAAAATTTTGACCTCTTAAAATAAGCAACAAAACACCGTCACATGAAGTTCTTGCTCACTTTCCTATTCTTCATTTTTCTCAATATCAATCTTTTTGCGCAAGCCACTGCCATTAAAGAAATAGACTATCTTCATCGGCTATACGGATTTGCTCAAAGTGCTCATGTTGGGCATAAATTAATCTTTGGCAGCTACAAATACCCAATCTGGGAAACAGATGGAACAGCAGAAGGAACTCAAAAATTAGATTTAAACATAACAGAAGGAATTGCTTTTTTTCAGATTTCTAATGATAGCTTAATCATTGGAGTATCGTTCAACAAGAACTCACGCTATGACCTATATTTATACACATCAACCATGGATGCACCTCAAAAAATCGCTACGACGACAGGCAAACATGATTTTAATTTCAATACCAAGAAAATTGGAAATCAATTAGTCCATCAGAATAAGCAATCTTTTAATTTTATTAACTTAACTACTTTTGAGGTGGACAAGCGATTCTATCCGGATCTAAATGACATACCTAATAATTGGGTCGTGATGAAGGACAGTATCTATTTTGTAACTGATAATTTTCTATTTTCAATTGACCTTCATACGCATGAACTATATAGGCATAATTTAGCCATAGAAGAATTCCCAAGTAGACTTTGCCTACTACCAAATAAAAATAAATTGCTCCTAAAATTCGGTTCCTATCCAAACATAAAAATATGGGCATATGATGGAAGTGCACTCACATATATTGAAGGGATAAAAACAATTCCCTACCCAATTGTGTCAATAGATGACAAGCTTATTTATATGTACCAGGTTTCCTCAGCAGACTCCTTAGTGATGACACTTTATAGTACCGATGGAACAATAGAAGGAACCAAAATAATTAAAATTTTTCCATCAGTCCCGTGGATTAGCGCTCAAGCCTATTATTTTAGAGGTAAAATTAAATACAATAACAAAATCTATTTTTTTAGTCCCAAAAGCATACTCTGGGAAACAGATGGAACAACAGAAGGAACAAAAAAATACGAAAACAATTTTGGGGTTGAGCTTGGAGCTTTTTACAAAACTCATGAATCCGGAACTATTGTTATTGGACAGAACCAAAACCATATCCGTGGTACTTATTTATTCAATGGCACGAACGACCTAGTTTCATTAAACACAGATAATACTAGAAGTACAACCACTGTGCTTTATCAAAATTACTTTTCAGATTCTCTTGTCTATCTACCGCTCATAGATATAGATTTTGGGCTAGAATTACATCAATTAAATCGTCGAACAAAAGAGGTTAATTTAATTACTGATTTCTCTACTTATGCTGGGTGGAGTGATATTACAACAATTGGTGCTACTGACAAATTCTTCGCATTCACCAATACAAAAGACGATAAAACATTCCTTTATATTAGTAATAAAGAATCACTTACACCCAAAAGAAAGCCAGTCAATAAAGGCCGTAATAAATGGATTGAACAAATATTAAAACCGGCTAATGCTAGTTCAAACCTAGTTTCAGCTCATGTTGATCAACATAATCAAACTTTAATTACTTTTAGTTCTAAGAATTATCCCCAAAACATTCAACCTCAATTTACAAATCTCTTTCAAAACCAAAAAGCAATTGAATCCTTCGATCATTCTTATCATCTACTAAAACTAGACGAACACGGAAAATACCTTTGGGACATAACCATACCTCTAGATCCAAAAAAAAATGCTCTTGTTGAAACTTCGACAGACTCAAAAGGCAACATCATTACTGCTATAAAATTATCTACCGATACCACTTCTATAGATGGAAAAGAATTTCTAATTACAGATGGAGAATTATTAATATTAAAACACAATATTAATGGCATACTCCTCTGGCATCAACAAGCGTACATTGGATCAAATGGTACAATTCTTGCCATTTCAATAGATAGTAAAGATCGAATTATCCTTGCGGGAAAATTTTCCATAGAAACAGCCACTTTTGGCAACATCAGTACAACGTCCCCTAGAAACCCTACTGCTTTTGTAGCCAAATTTTCGGATATAGGAGAAGCTATCTGGGCCAATAACATTCCACTACCCTATTCAATGCCCTTAGATTTTGGCGATATTAAAATGGATATAGATTCTGAAAATAATATCGTTTTTACTCAGAGAATGGGACATGATGAACAATTTTGGAACTGCGAAGAAGAGAATTTAAGATATCGATTCTTAATAAATTCTTTATCTAGTCAAGACGGTCATATTAGATGGTCAAATAAATATACAGGAACTAGTTTTTGCTTCCCAGCGGATATTGCTGCTTCTCCTACTGGTAACATCTTCGTGATAGGAGGTTACAATGGGGTCCTTGAATTTGATGAATTCAAGTTAACATCTGATTTTTGTGAACGGCCCAATCGCTTTTTACTCGAATTAAATGGAAAGAATGGTGACCTTGTCCAAGCAAAAGACTTAGACCATACCAATAGTTTGCTTAGTCAAATTCTATTTGATAAAACGGGGAATTATTACTTGATTGGATCTGAATATGAATTTAATTATTTTGGCATAGTATCTCCAGTAGACACCATATCTAGAGCTTTTGAAAATAGAAACTGGATACACCCAAATTTATTTATTGAAAAATATAATACTTTTGGAACTCTCGTCAATACCGAAATAATTAAACAAAATACAAGTTTTACTAATAAATTCGATCCAACATATTTCCCTGCTAATTCAATCCTTAGCTTTGCACCTGATGGTGACTGGATTCTCACATCAAAAAATAGTGCACCCATAGATTCTTTTAATATTACAGCTCATGCAAGATATAAAAACATCTTCTCTATGAAATTCACACCTAAAGAAGATTTTTCAAATGAAATAAAAGATGGAAAACTAGCTTCAAATGAAATCCTATTATCTCCAAATCCTGCAACAGACTATCTATACATCCAATCAACTGACCTAGATTTTGGTCAAGCAACCGTAACCATTTATGCCATGGACGGAAAGCAATGGCAACCACCAATGGAACAAAACAATGGGTTTATTAGGTTGAATATCAAGGATTTACCTACAGGTTCATATGTAGTGGTCATCCGACTAAAGGATCAGATCCTGGAAAAACAGTTTGTAAAATTTTGATTTAATTAAAAATACCTAAAGTCCATTCCACCTTCAATTTTCCGCAAGGACTCGAAGATAAGCTTAGTCGTATTAATAATATCATCTCGATGCAACATCTCAACAGTCGTATGCATGTAACGCAACGGCAAAGAAATCAACGCCGAAGGAACACCACCATTAGAGTAGGCAAAAGCATCCGTATCTGTACCCGTTACTCTGGAAGAGGCTTCTCGTTGAAAAGGGATATCATTGGCTTCTGCAGCATCAATAATTAAATCTCGCAAAGTATTGTGAACAGCTGGAGCATAGGTTACGGTTGGGCCTTTTCCAGCATAAACATCGCCTTGTTTTTTAGAATCCATCATGGGCGTATTCGTATCATGTGTTACATCCACGACAATAGCCACATCTGGTTTAATCGTTTCGGTAATCATCTGCGCCCCTCTCAATCCAACTTCCTCCTGAACCGCATTCACGATATACAAAGAAAAAGGTAAATCAATTTTTTGTTCTTTAATCATGCGGGCTACTTCGGCAATACAAAAACCACCTACTCGATTATCTAATGCACGACCTACATAATATTGATTATTTAATTCCGTCAACATATCATCAAAGGTCACAACACTTCCAACATGAATACCCATGTCCAAAACCTCCTCTTTATCCTTTGCTCCGACATCTATAAAAATATTATCTAAGCTAGCTTCAAAATCTTTGGATTTCGCTTTGCGTACATGAATGGCTGGCCAGCCGAAAACGCCTTTTACAATACCTTTTTTGGTAAAAATATTGACACGCTTAGCTGGTGCTATAACGGGATCAGATCCCCCATTTCGGATGACACTTAAAAACCCCTTATCATTGATATAATTGACATACCAAGAGATTTCATCTGCGTGACCTTCTATGACAACTTTGTAAGGCTTATCTGGATTTATAATTGCATAGGCGGTTCCATAATTGTCCAATTTCCACTCATCAATATAGGGCTTCAGGTAATCCAACCACATTTTTTGTCCTTCGGCTTCGTATCCTGTAGGAGAAAAATTGTTTAAATAATTATAGAAAAATTCTGTTGACTGCTTATCAAAAATTGACATTTATGCGGGCTTTATGGTTAAAAACCTATAGGATATAGGCGATTTTTGTCGAAGGAATAGCAAAGATAGTAAAAATACCAAAACACACCAAATTGTGTATAACTTATTGCATTCAACAACCAAAATCACATTCTATCCTCATATTTACGCTTACCACAAACAGAAAATCAATTTAACTGGAGACAGATTTGTGACCTTTATTGACAACACGCTACACCACAAAAAATAAACCATATTTGGAATATTCAATTTTATAACGTATCTTTACGCTATAAAATGATTTAAACGCCAAGCATGAAGAAATTAACACAGACCGAAGAACAAATAATGCAAATGATTTGGGCCGCTGAAGAGCCTATAATGATTCGTCAAATTATTGAGCAGTTGCCCAAACCTAAGCCTCCCCATTCCACCATATCCTCAGTCGTCCGAATACTAGAGAAAAAGAATTTTGTCAGTCACAAAGCTTATGGTCGAACGCATGTATACTTTCCTATTATTGAAAAAGAAGTTTATACAAAGCGTTCTATTTCGACTCTAATTTCCGATTACTTTAAAGGGTCTCCTTCTGCGCTTGTTTCCTTTCTAATCAAAGAGAAGCAAATAGATGAATCTGAACTCAACGAATTAATTAACAAAATGGATGACAATGATTAATCTATCTTTCCTTGCAGAAATAACTTTACAATGGAGTCTATGGCTAGGTTTATATTTTATATTATTTAGACATCGGACTTTCTTTGGGCTTAATCGTTTTTATCTTTTAGCGACCATAGTATTAGGAATTATTTTTCCACTACTACATACTTATGCACCTATTTCTTCAAGCAGTGGGTTTGTATTTAGCCTTCCAGAAATACTTGTTACTCCTAATCGTTCTACCGTCCAATCCACCCCCATCATCCCTGCAACTAACTGGGTGCCAACACTATACTATTCAGGTGTTTTGATTTTCTCTGGAATTTTCATACTCAACATGACTAAAATATTTTATACCATTTGGCGCTCAGATAAGCATAAACAGGGCAATTATTGGATTGTAGAACTTCCGCAAAAAACAGCACCTTTTTCTTTTTTAAATTTTATTTTCGTTTTCCGAAAGGAAGCTTACGCAAAAGAAGAATGGGACCAAATTTTACTACACGAACAAACACATAGCAGACTACTCCACTCTCTAGATATTCTACTCATCGAAATATTAAAAATAGTATTTTGGTGGAACCCATTGATCTATTTCTACAAAATAGCCCTGCGGGATGTTCATGAATATCAAGCTGATAGTGCCACCACCAAAAAACATAATAAAAAAGAATATAGTCGATTATTATTTAGGCATACGCAATCCGGAATGCAAGTGCCATTGACCAGTAATTTCATTTCTTCACAATTAAAAAAACGAATTAAAATGTTAACAATTAAACGTTCAAATCCTGATGCCAAATTTCGGTATCTACTAGCCTTTCCTTTACTTGCACTATTATTTTTTGTCAGTTGCCAATCAGATGCCAAAGAAATTGCGAAAGCTGCTAATGAAGCAAGGACAAAAGAAATTAAAAAAGAAATTAAAGACTTAGCCGAAAGCACCAAAGGCATGGAGATGACTCCAGAAAACAAGGAAGCTTTTACAGAAAAAGCTAAAATAATTGCAACGGAGCTTCGAGAGATAAAGCAGAATGAAGCACCCGAAGGTGTACAGACTCAACCTGCTCTAAGTGAGCAAGACATTTATAAAACTATAGCGGTAATGCCCAAATACGAAGGGTGCAATGGACCCGCTGGAAATGGTCAGCTAGATAAATGCTCTGAAAGAGCTTTTCTTAAGGATATTTATCAAAATGTTCAGTACCCTCAAGAAGCTAAGGACGCTGGCATCGAAGGTCGAGTCATTATTAAATTTATTATCAATACTTCCGGAAAAATGGAAGGCATAAAAGTTTTAAGAGGTCCTGGTGAATCTTTAAATGCAGAAGCCCTAAGAGTTCTGAATAAAATTAATAATTCTAAAACTTGGATACCCGGTCGCGTTGAAGGAAAGGATGTAAAGGTTCAGTATATTTTGCCTTTAAATTTTCAATTAGAGTAATTTCTTAATAGAGTCCACAAGAAGCAGAGATTCACAATACGCCTTAATTTCTCATAATTAATAGTCTGCCTGTTATTATAGCAGGTAGGCCATTAGTTATTCTACTTCACTTGTTTGATGCGAAACTCAACTTTTTGCAAAAGCAGTCGTTGGCATTGATAAGAAGCAGGAGAGATTAAAAAAAGTGTGTGATCCTAAATACAAAATTTAACATGACGAATCAAAAAGAGAATCAAATTTTAATACATAAGGTAAAGAAATACATTCAAAAAAATATAGGCAAAAAACTACCTTTATCAGAACTGGCCAAAGAAGCTAATTATTCTACCTTTCATTTTCAAAGAATTTTCAAATCAATTGTTGGAGAGACTCCAAAACAATATATAAAAAGAATACGGCTTGAAAATGCTTCTCATTTTATTTCTTTAAAACCTAATGCTTCTATCCTTGAAGTTGCCTTTGAGTTTGGATTTACTTCTCTAGAATCTTTTTCAAGAGCATTTAAGAATTATTACCATATTAGTCCAAATGGTTTTCGCAAAAGTACGGAGGAACAACAAATTTCTACTATTCAAGCAAAAACAAATCGAACATTAGATGCTAATTTGTTTGTCTCAAATATTAATGATTCAAAACTAGAAGCAAAAATCATAAAGCTCCCCAAAAAAAAAGTAATTTATATACCAACCACATTACAAAGTATTGATACCATTTCAAATGGCTATAAAAAAATAAAAAAATGGTCCGAGGCCCGAAATATTGCAACACCCAAATCGGAACTATTCGGTTTATTACTTGACTACCCTCTTTATACTTCCCTCGATAAATGTAGGTTTTTTACGTGTATTTCCGTAGAAAAAGAACCACCTACCAGTGGGGAAGTGAATTACATAGAAATCCCTTCAAGAACATACGTCTCTTTCCATGTTACTGGAGGCATCACTTCTCTTATAGAAAGCATAACCAATCTCAATAAAAATTGGATTCCTGAAAGTGGATATGAGTTTGCACACTACCCTGCCATCGTAAAGCCAATTGACAACCCGATAACGACACATCAACATGATATTATTTATCAAGTTTTTATTGTTGTGAAGCCCCAATAAAAGATTCGCAAGAAATGTTAAACGCTTCGCAAGAAGTGTTAAAAAACACTTCCTAAATCATCATAAGTTTGCATCAGTTTTTAATCAAATTGATACAACATGAAATATTCATTCTTTTGTTTTGTGCTATTTTTTAGTGCAAATAAAGTCTTAGCCCAACAACCAACCCAAACAATAAAAGGAACCGTCATAGATGAAGAGTCGCATCACCCAGTTTCATTTGCTTCAGTCATCATATTAGGTACAAAGCCAAATCTAGGAACAACAACTGACATTGATGGTAATTTTAAAATAGAAAATATTAATATTGGGCGATACGATCTTGAGATTTCATTTTTAGGATACGAACCTGTTATAATGAAAGAAATAACAGTTTCTTCTTCAAAAGAAACCATTATCAAAGTAAGCATGAAAGAAAGTGCTTATTCTCTAGACGAAGTCGTCATTAAGCCAAGATTGAATAAGGAGAAGCCACTAAACACAATGGCAACTGTAAGTGCCAGAATGCTAAGCGTAGAGGAAGCAAAACGCTATGCTGGTGGATTTGACGACCCAGCCCGATTGGCCTCTTCGTTTGCTGGTGTAGCAAGTGGCGTTTCTAGTAATGGAATAGTAGTCAGAGGTAATTCGCCAAAATCTTTGCAATGGAAAATGGAAGGAATCGAAATACCAAACCCCAATCACTTTGCAGATTTAGCAACATTTGGTGGTGGAGGATTGACGGCATTAAGTACTCAAGCACTTGCTAATTCAGATTTCCTAACTGGTGCTTTCCCCTCAGAATACAACAATGCGCTTTCAGGTGTTTTTGATATTTTCATGAAAACAGGCAATAGAGATGATTATGAACATACATTTCAGATAGGGGTTACTGGCATTGATATAGCCTCTGAAGGCCCATTCAAAAAAGGTCAAAATTCATCGTATCTATTCAATTATAGATATTCTACACTTGCACTAGTTTCTCCTTTGCTACCAAACGAAGATACAGGAGGTTTTACCTATCAAGACCTCTCATTCAAAATGAGTTTTCCTACAAAAAAAGCAGGTGTCTTTTCCATTTGGGGACTTGGATTGATCGATGGTGCTAAAATAGAACCTTTAGACAGTTCAGAATGGAGTTATGATGCGGATAAAGAAGACTACGATGCTTATCAATATATGGGCGCCACAGGATTCAATCATAAAATTTTTCTAACCAAAAAAACACAACTTAAGACTTCAATAGCCTCAACAGTTAGTGGAATTGACTGGACGATCAAACGGTTCAAAACACAAACTGAACTAATCCCACAAAGCGAAATTAAAAGTACAAATTGGAATTTTGTTTTTAAATCATCATTGAGAACTAAAGTAAGTAAAAAACACACGAATAAGACGGGAGTTTCAGCAACTGGTTTACAATATGATATTCTATTTAAAAATGCAAACAATACAGGCACTTTAGTTCCTGTAAGTGACCAAACAGGCTTTAGTTCTTTACTCTCTGCATATTCAAATTCATCCTTAAAATTTTCAAATTCTGTAACGATGAATCTAGGCCTAAATACTCAATTATTCACGCTAAATCGTAATTATACCGTAGAGCCCAGAATGGGCATAAAATGGCAAATAACTGAAAAAAATCAAATTGGATTTGGCTATGGCTTACATAGTAGATTAGAGCGAATAAATTACTTTTTTACAAAAAATATTCAAACAGATAAATTCAATAATAAGGAAATGGATTTTACAAAATCCCATCATTTTATTTTGAGTTACACCAATAACCTTTCTGATAACCTTCTTCTCAAAATAGAACCTTATTACCAATACCTATTCAATGTACCTGTAATTAACAATACTTCATTTTCTTTTATCAACCTACAAGATGACTGGTTCATTAATGATAAATTCGACAATACAGGAATGGGACGAAATTACGGTATTGACTTTACGCTGGAGAAATATCTAACAAAAGGGTATTATTTTATGCTTACAACTTCTCTATTTAATTCTAAATATACAGGAGGTGATAAAATATGGAGAAATACACGTTACAATAAAAATTATCTTTTCAATGTACTTGGAGGGAAAGAATGGAATCTTGGAACGAACAAACAAAATATTCTAAGTCTAAATGCAAGGTTTACATACCAAGGAGGAGACAGATATACCCCCTTTAAACTAAATGAATCTATAACTACAGGAAGGGTTGTTTTTGATGAGACAAAAGCTTTCTCAAAACAAATAGAGCCATCATTCATTACCCATTTTACTGTAAGTTACAATATAAATAAGAAAAAAATAGCCCACGAAATTGCACTAAAAGTAATTAATGCAACTAGTTATGGAGACCTTAGAGGGTTTAAATATAACTTCAAAAATCAAACGGTTGATGAGGATCGCGAAGCAATCATGATCCCGAACCTAAGTTACAAAATCGAATTTTAACAAAAGCACAAAACAAAAACAACCTTAATATGGAACACAAAACGAATATTTATAAATGCATAACTAAGATAGGAGCACTGTCTTTAGTCTTATTTCCAAGTATATTAATTATTGCCTTTTCAATGCATTTTATGGGGGAGTTTGGAATTAGAGACTTCTTTAAATTTAAATTCTCTTATACTCAGCCTACATCAGAACGATTTATGGAACTCTTTAGAAGTAAGAGAATATTAGATTTTGTACTTCCCCATTTGACCGTATATTTAGCTTTGCCTTTACTGGTTCCAGCAATTATTTATTTAGGAAAATTACTCTTTGATAAAAAGCCTACCCTAACTGTTATTGCTATTCTCCTGACTACAATAGGAGCCGTTTTCATGGGCGGTATTTTTGGTTCTTGGCTTTCATTTGTAGCAATAGGAAATATTTCTATCGAACAAATACCTGACACCATTCCAGCAATTACAGCTCTAATTCAATCAAATAAGCTACTGGAACTGACCGGTGTATTAGCGGGATTTTCTTTAATTGGTTTTATATTAATTGCAATAGGTTTATTAATAACAAGGGCAATCCCGAGGTGGCAAGCCTTACTAATTCTCATTGGAAATATAATGATAATTATATTCATGGACTTAGATAACCTAATGCTCATCGGTGCTCTGCTTTGGTTGATTGGAGCAATTCCAATTAGCAGAAAGACTTTGATAAATAGATAAAAGTATAGAACTATTTTTTTGGGCAGTATTACTCCAACAACCTCACTTCAAAGCCAAAGCATAAGCCTCAAAATAATGCTTCACCAAGGTGTCCCAAGAAAAACTACTAGACAGCGCCTCTGCTTTATTTCTTAATTCAATACGTTCCCGCCGTTCCAATTGTACGAATCCATACATTTTTTCCGAAAGGCTCTCAGCTATCTCATCAAAGGTTTTGGCTTTTCGGCGTATCACATCAATCCCTTTTTCATCTAGGTTCAAGATATTCTTTTTGGCAAAATCACCAAAACCAGAAAGGTCACTCGTCACTGCCGGCACACCATTCGCCAAACATTCTGCTGGCGTATAACCCCAAGGCTCATAATAACTTGGAAAAATTCCCAAGTGACAACCTCGCACAAAGTTCTGATAATCAATCTTAAACAAAGGACTAGTCGAGTCAACGAAGTCTGGGTGATAGACAACTTTCACTTTATCCGTTGGCTTATTATATAATTCTAATCGACGAATACCATTTAAAATTTCATCATTTACATCGTCTTTTAAGTTATGGGTCACCACTATTGGTAGATGCTTCGTGTGAAACTTATGCACAGTTTTGCGTAAGCGGAATCGCCAATACTCATCGACAAATTCCTCTAGCTTAGGCATTTTATTCCCATCGCTTTGGGCTGCTGCTAAAAACAACCTATCCCCTATTTGCTCTTTGATTCTTTCAGTCGTTGTTTTTATTTCATCCATGTAAAAGCGCAATTGCAATACTGTTGGATTAATAGAATAGAAAGGTCTTTTGGTAATAAAAAACATGACAACAGTTTTGTCAATATTCTCTTCTTTCATTTTTTTATTGAGCCGATAAAGCGCTTCTAAAGTTACATCATATCCTTTGTTCACAAATTCATATCGCCCCGAAGTGAAAAAGTAAATCGTCTTATCTAATTCAAAAGTATAATTATTAAAAAAGTGCCCCATCACAAATTCCTGAATCTTTGTCTTGTACAACAAGTGCAAATTCTGAAATTCATGCAAAGCAGAAAACCGCTTAATATTCAAACCATTAGGTAAAATCACATCTGCTTTTCGATCCAATAAAAATTCACATTCGCGACTTGTTAATCCACTCACTGTTGACATTACATCTGCATGTTTGGCCGCAAGGCGCTCAATCGAAACTTGTGTAACGATACCATATTTTTGTGCTTCCTTCTTCCAATCGTAGCCAGACAATTCTCTATAAAACCGAGGCTCATTCATCGCCAAATAACGCCCCAACATCGTAGCATGGGTGGTAAAAACAATTTTTGATTTTAATTTACTTTGTTTCATCAACGGAATCGCCGAAGCGGACATCCATTCGTGATAATGAGCGATGACCGGCGTATCACCAGCTTGTTTTTCAAAATGTTTCAGAAAAACAAAATTCAAGAAACCAAATGCCATCACTTGACTGACCAACTCATCTTCGATCATCTCATGCTTATTGGCTTTCACCCAATCTTTCTTAATTTTATTAAGTTTGGCATAGACTTGCGTCAAAGGGAATAAAACAACTTTTGGGCGACCGTCGATCAACCAGTGTCCATACTCCACTTTGTATCCTGCTTTGCGCATGGATTTTACGGCCTTCCCCCAAGGATCCGAACAATCGTCACAAGACTCAAATTCGACAGAAGGATTTTCACCCAAAACAGGCCCCACCATGCAATAATTATCTCCATATTTTTCTGTGATAAAAGGGGCTTTGGTCTGAATAACCGTATAAATCCCTCCTACTCGATTGCACACCTCCCAGGCAGATTCAAGTAGATAAGGTCCGAAATTATTAGGCATTATGGTGGGGTTAAGGGTACTGAAAAGTGCTTAGTTACGCTCCAATTGACTGACAAAACGTGTCTATCAGTCATATTAGAGATAAAGCAAATATCAGTCCAAAGCTACTAAAGATTAGGCAATAGAAAAAATATACTAAGAAAAAAAATTAAAGCAAAATCAACGCCCATACAATTTTACAAAAAAATTCATATTTTAATTTATTCCCAATAATATTTTATATCTTGCAAACAAAAGTATAGATATGAAAAATTTACTCTTATTCGTCCTCTTATTGTCTTTTCAATTTAAAGTAATCGCGCAATGCCTCCCAGAAGGTATCTTTATAAATTCTCAGAGTCAAGTCGACAACTTTGCCGTAGACCACCCAGGATGTACAGAGATTGAAGGGAGCCTGCGTATATCTGGAGGAACCATCCTCAATCTTAATGGGCTATCCCAAATCACCAAATTAGGCCAAGATCTCGAAATCTCTATGTGCACTAATTTAAATAGCTTGGCCGGATTACATAATATTGACACCATCGCAAACAACTTAACCATCAACAATTGCTATGTAACAAACCTAGGTTTGACGGCTCTTACTTTTGTAGGAGGTTCCGTTTCTATCAACGATTTAACGATTGGTAGTTTTGAAGGACTTAACAACCTTAAAGCAGTCGGGGCTAATTGTTATTTCGGGTATCTAATGGAGCTGACCTCTTTCCAAGGACTGAATAGTCTCACCTCCGTAGGAGGTAATCTCACATTGCCACTACAATTAAATGCTAATGACTTTCAAGGATTGAATAGCCTATCCACTATCGGGGGCGATTTTAAGTTTCCTATAAACACAACAATTTCCAATTTTCAAGGATTAAATAACTTAAAATATGTTGGAGGAGAATTTCAACCGCTTAAGGGCAGCTCCTTTTCTAGTTTTGAAGGACTTACTAGTTTAGAATCTGTAAAATCGAGCTTTTTTTATTGGGGCTTAGGTAATATTCAAGATTTTACTGGACTAGAAAGCTTAAAAATAATTGAAGGGGATTTTGCGAAATCAAGCATAAGTACACAATTCAACAACTTTACAGGCTTGGAGAGCCTTGAAGAAATTACTGGTAGTTTCTACTTTTCCCAATTTTCAAGTTTTGAAGGACTTAGTTCTTTACACAAGATAGGAGGAGATTTTGACCTATCTTTTTACTATGGCACTTTACTGGGATTAGAGCAACTACATACCATCGGTGGTGACTTATGGATTACTCCCAATTCTGATTATAATAATATCTTCAGCCTAGAAGGTCTAAACAATCTATCGAATATAGGCGGCATATTGGCAATTGTGGATACACATTTGACAGACCTAAATGGAATTAATAACTTAAAAACTATAGGTTCTCTTAATATTACCCTTAATAAAAAATTGACAAATATACTTGCGCTCCAAAATATCTACTATATAGCCAATTATATTAACATCACAGATAATGAAACTCTTTCTGATTGTGCTGTCGATTATTTATGTAGTTCTCCAGAAACTTCGATCAATCATAATGCACCTGGCTGTAATTCCATTGACGAAATTCCGTGTAGTTATTTGGGAATTGGAGGTTATACCTATTATGATGCCAATCAAAATGGGATCAAAGATGATTTCGAATATGGAATCAGTAATCAAAATATCCTTTTCAACACGACTAATCACTTAAGCAGCCAGAATGGAATGTATTTTCAAAAGTGCGATAGTGGAGCTATTTATAATATTAGTTGGCAAGCAGATCCAGCTTGGGTTTTGACCAGTGACTCCTCATCCTATACCATCCAATTTATTCCCAATAATCCAGATAGCCAAAATAAAAATTTTGGTCTAAATTTTAGTAAAAACAAACATCAAGCGACATCCAACATCACTGCTGGTACGATGCGATGTAATACCAGTTCTCCATTTTATCTAAGGTACCAAAACACTGGCTCTTATGTAGAAAATGGTGATTTTGTTTTTTACTATGACCCCCTCTGTTCCTTTGACAAAATCAGCCTTTACAACGATGCCGTAGTTGATACAATTTCCCGCACTATCACTTGGCCTTGCTACTCTTTTAAACCGTTTGAAACCAGAGATTTTATCTTGTTTCTACACATGCCTGATGAAAATAGTACTGGCGAATTAATGAACTTTAAAACAGATATTTTTTATGGCGACCCTCTTGAGCTTCTTACACGATCTAGTGTGCTGACTGAAGTGCGCTGTTCATTTGACCCCAATGACAAAAACGTTTCACCATCTGGCGAACAAGCAGAACACTACACCTTACATGACCAAAAATTAACTTATACGATTCGTTTTCAAAATACGGGTAATGCCGAAGCCATTGACATCCGTATTTTAGATACACTTGATACAAACCTAGATTTGAGCACGATGAGAGTTGTCAATAGTAGTTTTCCGGTTGTTACAACTTTAGATGACAATGCCGTTAGTTTCTACTTTAAAAATATTTGGCTGCCTGATAGCACGCATAACGAGCCTGCTAGTCATGGTTTTGTCACTTATGAAGTTACGCCTAAAGCTGGGCTTGCAGATTATACTAGAATTAATAATACTGCTCACATTATTTTTGATTCCAATCCCGCTATCGTGACAAACACTGCATTCAACTTAATGGTTACAACAATCCCAGTAGGGACTCAAGAGGTGAATAAAACACCAATCTTTATTCGTCCGAATCCTGCTTCTAGTACGATTGAGATTTCTGCCCTTGCGGGTCAAAAAATTAATGCAATTTCTATTTATGATCCTATAGGCAGATTACTGCTTACGCAAAAAGAAACAATTGTTAA
>JAUTBZ010126229.1:0-15032 GCA_032361785.1 Lepetodrilus galriftensis | reverse complement strand
CAAGGGGGTCTAGTGGTCCTTAATTATGCCTTGTAACAACAGGGGGCTAGGAGACCAGGGGCTAGGGGAATGATGCCGAACCCTAATGACTTGAAAACAATACAAAATATGTAAACCAAACTACAAAGTTAACCTTTTCCTTTGCAAATATTGTTTTATCATCACTGATGCTATTATCCTTGTCAGTGGTAATTTAAGTACTGTTTTATCTGCACCAACTTTAGCCGCGACAGTTGCTAATACTGTTGCATAAGCATAAAGTTAATTGTTTCCTTTGTAATTATTGTTTTATCATCACTGATGCAATCCTTGTCAGTGGTAATTTAAGTATACTATTCTATCATTTTACCAGCACCAACTTTAACCGTGACAGTCGTGAATACCATTACATAAGCACCAAAGTTAACCTCGTCAGTACATAAGCACCAAAGTTAACCTCATGAATACCATTACATAAGCACCAAAGTTAACCTTGTCAGTTGCAAATTCTGTTGTATCAGCACCAATGTGCTGGAGATACCTAATTACTAACTGCTCACAACGACGAGCCAGACGCATTGACGTGACAACATCTACGTGTTGAGCAGGAACGTCTCCAGCGATTCTGCGAGCAGTGTGCCGCTAATTACCACTTCCTGTGTACTCCCCAGTATGTCAGCAGTGCAATATGCTACGACTGTCTGTCCACAAATGTCAGGCATGTGCTTCAGAGGCAACACCTAGTATCAATCGTACTAATGGCCGTTTTGTACTTCCCCTTTGGTATTACTGTACCGATGAACAGCCCACATACAAGTGGTAACCTTATGCCAGTCGAGGCTGAATTACTGTGTGGTATAGGTATATTCCAGACCATTACTGCCGACACTGTTACATATTCTACTGGATTGACTTTAGTTCTTCAAATATAATGTTCAGGAAAACTGCATCATTATGTTCATATTTCATAATAATAAAATTATCATGTTAGGCACCATTGTAACCGAGGACTGTGGTAATCCTGGGATTCGAACCCAAGTTGCTGGATTGTGAGTCCAACATTCTACTGACTGAGCCAAAGGGGTAACCCTGCTGGCCAAGACCAGTAGGAGAATCTTAGATCACACCCACCCACAAATTGAATGATATATTTTTAACCATTTTTTCTGTTGAAAACAACAAGAAATTTCCTATCGCTCAGTAAATGAGAGTAACTTAAACAAGAATAATGTTAATTAAACATCCGGTATTCCATAAAATTGATCCTTGAAATAAAAAAACATAATCTTGTCCAATTCATAACTAGAATTCTATCAATGACAATGCTTCTTATTGCATCATGTTAATAGTGCAATGACTTGTGACTATATTAACCCTCAGTCATGCACTTTGTAGTGTGGGTATTGGTCCAAGCTTCTCTCTACCCTGGATGCTGTGCTGTAGCTATACATACAACACAGCTGGCTATCACATGGGATAGTAATTTGGATGTGTACAGTTTACATCATATAGAACATGCGTAGGTGTTCCTAGCCTGAATGGCATGACCAAACAGAAAACACAAAGTATATTCTTTGGAGAAGTCAGGGTGACCTTGACATTGCGGTCACACCTTGAAGTGCACGGCCACCGGTAGGAAACGTTTAGGAGTGTGTGTTTTGTCAAAGGTACTGGATTTATGAGTACCTCTAAGCTTGATGACAAGTAGGTATGACAACCAATAAGCATGACGACTGCAATGGAAAAGATACTTGATAAACACTATGAGTTTATGCACTTGGTACATTAAAATATATATGTATCCAAGGACCATGCCGATGCTTGGATTCAAACTGGAGTTTCTTGATTGTGATTCCAACACAACTGAGCTAAAGAGTAAGCTCTACCAACTAAGCCAAAGGGTAACGCCGCTGATTGAGACCAGTAGAAGCATCTCATATCACACCCAGCTATGTGCACTAGGCATGAATATAATAACCGTTAGACATGATGACCACGAGGTATGATGACCAGGACATACTGATAACCCATATATCTATTAGATATAATGACCAGTAGATATGACCAATATATCCAGTAGTAATGATGACCATTAAGGCAAGATGACCAACACATAAACATAGGCATGATGACAAATGGGCATAATAACCAATGGGCATGATTACCAATCTAGGCATAATGACCAACACATGACAATCATATCTAGGCATGATGAAAAATGGGCATGATAACCAATAGGCATGATGACCTATGGGTATTACTACCAATGGCATATATATGCTACAATTCACTGGCTTTGGTTATTCCAATGTTCCAAGGGCTTCAAAGAGTCAATAAAGACCTATACTACTGGTGAGGAAGAATCAATGATCATTACAAGCTATCTGTATAGTAGTTGGTTACATTTTCATCATGAACATGTTTAAGCAATATTCTTTAATGTCTTGGTTTTATGCAATGTCTACAGGGTTCAATTAGGGTCAATTGAAATACAAACAAATCATATTCGCAGTCATAATTATTACACAGTAACCACAAGGTGACCTATTGTTTGTAACCAATTTCAATTTCGAACTCACTCTTTGAACTGAGAAAAACATTCCGTCATCATGTTACAGATTAGTTGAGAGGAATACAGCATTTCCCTCTGGAGATTATTGAATGCATGGGACAACAACGTAAAGGAAAAGAAATACAGTTTGAAAAACAAGCAAGTGTATGGGAACTAGGGTATAAAAACACCTGCCACCCCATCTGCTGATGTGGGCCATGGATGAAGACAGAACGGCTTTCTAGGGATACAACTTTCTAGAGATACAACTTTCAGGGTTTCTCCGAACGCACAATCCTGCGTCCCATATGCACAAAATTCAAGTTTGGACGCACTTTTTTAATAAAAAAATTGTTGATAAGTATATCGACATGCGTCCCCGGAACTCTCAAAAATTGAAACCTAAGTGGAACCCAGAACTTTCTAGGGATACGACTTTCTAGGGATATGTGTTAAGTAGCCAATGAAATGTGGTTCAACTGCAAACTTGTTAGTACATGAAGAACAACTACACTGTAGCCAACTAATCACTTTCAGCCACCGCATATAATTAGGATGCTCAATTTCAAAATTCAATTACAGCTCTGTCCAATTTGCAAACGAGGTTTGCTAGAACCCTGGCCTGGCCTGAACCCCTTTGGTGAGACGACATTGTTAATGATAACAGTGACACGCACCTGAATGTCAAGTGCTTCAGACTTGGGTCGTGCTGTGATGAGATGCTCCAGATTAATATTTTATTTGATGTTATATAATTATATAAACTAAACTTTGAATTCGATCCATTCAATTATTCCATGATGGTGGTCTTCGACATAAATATCATTATCGTCTAACGTAATATTTGCATGGTAAATCAATGTTTTCTTTACTTACTTAATAACTTTGACTTTAAAGGCAACTAGTGGAATTTGGACAATGTTTCAAATCTAGATTAGATTATAATGAATGCCAATATCTAGGAATCAATACCTAGAACCAATTGTGATTCCGAATCAACGAACTTTAACTGCCATCACTAAATCACTATTAACAAAGCATGCAGCACATCAGAACAGATTACAACAGGTATAATGAATATTCAGCCTTTTCAGGACACACTCGATAAATGTGAAAAGCAATTAACTGAAAGCAGGTGGATTAGCGAGTGACTTTTATCCGTTTAGCCTCATTATCTACATGGATACACGATATCCCCGTTTGTTCAGATTAATAGGTGTCTGAAGTGGATGTCTGGACCTTATCTGAACGCCCATTATGGAAGGTGCAGGGGGACACAACAGGTATAATGCCCTTTGATCATGCCACCCACAGGTAACTTTATGGTCTCGGGGGACCAGAGAGCTCTTGTCATGTTTGACTATGGAATATATATGTTATTGGCCACTTGAGCATGTTGATCGTGTTGACAGCTACGAGGCAATGTAACAATATGGACCATAAGCATGATAAGTGTCGTACCGCTTTCTCATTCATTCATTCATTCTTACACCCAGAGGATTAACATTCATGTCTACACTTCAGAGGGCATATTCTCGAAACGTTCTTTCGATCGTAAGACAAGTTTAGCGATTCTTATAGTATGTCTACAAACTGTTCTTAGGCCAAGACGTTCGTAAGAACGTTTCGAGAATAGGCTCCCTGAAGATTATTAGCATATTTGGAGATGGTATTAACATTTGCATCAAATGGCAATATGTTGTGAAAGTTAAATATATTACAATTCAGTAAAATAAATCTTCAAGCTTTTATGTATTTCAACAACACAAGAGCAACTATTTTGGAACTGAAGTATTGAAATGATATACAGTAACTTTGGCTTAACCAATGTGACTGCAAGGCTTCTCTTGTAACCATCAATTTGCTAATGATTTTACTTGATGTTTTGAAGTCTGAATATATGGTATCTGGTGTGAACAATAATGTGTTGTATTACCTCAAAGGTAAACTATAGACCACGAGATTACAATCAAGGAATTGTGGGTTGGGTATCTTTAAAAGGTTCCAATAGTACATCAAACCTTTTACTTGAAATAGGCAACAAATGACAAAGAGTGCTTAGCTGTTTTATCTGAGAAATACATCAAAATATACACGTCAAAGTCAATAATTAAATAGAAATTGACACGGCATGTTTTCACGATTCAAAGTCATTAAGATATATTGGGTGTGTCAAGAGTAGGGAAGCATACTTTGGTGTTCATGAATGAAATGCCACATGTTATTAGTGCAGAATGCAGGGAAGATGCACCTGCCCACTACCAGTGAGTAGACCAGTGATGGCATTGACTGCATGACAGGATATGATTCAGATTGATGGTAACGCATTTCCCCACCGTTTATGTCCCAACCGTAACCGCTCCTACATGTACAATCCCGTAGCATGCATTACATCAGCAACAGAGTAATAAACCCAACATAAACACGTACCTATATATAAACTATCGGTGTGTATGGGCAATGTCAAAAGCATATGCTTCATAGGTTAGAAGATTGGTAGCAGGTGTCGAGGGCTTACTTCAAAAACTCTTACAGCATTAAAACGGTAAAAAAGTTAACTCTTATCTTCATCATGTACATTAGATGCTGTTGAGCTCAAGAAGTCAACTTCTCCCTTTCAACAATGTACAGAAGATGTTAAACTCCCGGAATGATAAATAAAACACAAATGTGTGCATTCATGACTGTATGATAAACTAAATTTTCTCTAAAGTTAACTAAAGTTAACTCTTATCTTCATCATGTACCTTAGATGCTGTTGAGCTCAAGCAGTCAACTTCTCCCTTTCAACAATGCACTGAAGATGTTAAACTACCGGAAGGATAAATAAAACACAAACGTGTGCATTCATGACTGATTATAAACTAAATTTTCCAGCTTATAATAAATTAAAAAAGACCAAGTGACAGTGTTGGCCCGTCTATCATGTCTCTGAAGACATATTCCATCTACAGAGGAAACACAATGGGCAATAGAAAGGCATTGTGAAGAACATGGAGAAAACCAAGTTCACTGTCTCCCTGCAGGCATTTGCACGACAATGTGCGTCTCCTTACCCCCCTTACCCTCCTTACCCCGGCTCAATGAATCACTGCGATCTGTGGACAAGCTGGCAGGGCTACATGCTTATTCAGTGACCCCATGAGAACAGACTGACCCAGCTTACTGGGGTGGCAGCCTAGATCAATGGGTCCGCTCAGCCCAAAATAATCACACCTGGAATTCCACAATAAGGACAAAGCAAGACATGATGTAAGAAGCTAACAATCATCTGTTCATCTTGTACCCTATATCAACTTCACTTTACATACTTTACGTATTTTTTCTCTCATGTTTTTGTTATGCTTGCTACCTCACATGTCTTCAAGCACAATGTAAAAAAGATGGTGCTACAATACCCAGTGTATTCATGGCTTGATTATCAGATCAAGTCCCCATGGTGAGACATAAATACAGCATTTTATGAATTGATTGCAAACATTTCTGAAATGTTGTCACAATGCTCATGTAATTAAAAAGCATTTCTTCATTTATCCAAAGGATTTGTGGAGGTAACGGCTTTAACTAGTTACTTAAAAAAGATCTATTTCATAGACATTCTGAAGATTACAACAGCATTTTCGTAGGATAAATAGATAATTATCTGGCAGAAAATAGAATGAAAGCATTCAGTTGGTAGTAATTTGGTAATACCTCTTACTACCCAATCCGAGGCGTCTTTGTTTTCAGTGAATAGATTTATAGCTTGTTATACAGACCGAACTGATCTATCTCAAAGTATACCATACAAAGAACAACCCATAGGCACCTAACATGAAAATTGTAGAAAAATTATAACACATACAGGAATTGATGGTTTTATTTAACACCATGACAGGAATTCATGGTCGTCATTAACTATAACCAGGCCCACAGGACATACAATATAATAAAGTACAAAATATACAAGAATTGTAATACAACAAAATTAATGTAGAATACATTAAATATTGTGTGTTACACATGAGTAGACTTATGCAGCTTGAATGCATGAAACACATATTTTGATAAATTGACAATAGTTGGTACTGAAATTGATGGTTATAACTTATAGTAAAGCACTAATGCATGAATTGATGGGTATTATTAACACTAATGCAGGAATTGATGATTAAAGTTAACATTAAAGTAGGGATTGATGATTATAATTAACACTAATACAGGAATTGATGGGTATAGTTAATGTGTATCTCAGACTGACCAAGTGATTCCGGTCCACCTACTGGGTAAGTGGGTGCTATGCCATTACATTCCCAGCAGGGGACGTGTTACTATGTGCAAAATGTTATCTCAAGTTGGTGTGCACTCTGATGGATAATTCAGTTAAATGCACAATTTCGCCTCTGTAAACATCATCACTGAACCCAGTCCTGAACCCGGGGTATGCACCCAACTATTGGGTTGTCATCACAATAGCAAACCCACCCAGACTATTCTTCCACAGGTGTATGTTTCCCAAAGTTAAATACCCAGAAAAATGCTTACCCACTTTGCGATAACGTCATACTTTAAATGAGTTTGAGTCATGCAACAACATGCCATGCAACACAAGAACATGTTACATTCTCAAATAGGATATTACAACACAAGAACATGTTACATTCTCAAATAGATAATTTTACAGGTTTCAGACTGTCAGATTTGTAACCATAGATCAAGAAACATATAACATATACCAACAACTGGTCAACAATACCATGATACATTTGCACAAAGATATCAAATGTCAAGGATAAAATACCATGAAAACACCTCTAAAAACATGTCATTTCTAAATGATACATTAATCATGTTCAGATGTTTATATGGCCGGATAATGATCTTGCCAACAAGGGCACCTTACAATGTTCTAGTTCTACAATGTCCTATTTCAAGCACTCTTTGTCCTTTTTGCTTGACATTTTTTTCCAGAATTCATAGAAGGTGGTCTGTAGGTGAAAGTTAAGAGGGGAGCATGTGATAAAGCAAATTATTAACAAAGGCATTCATCTCAAAGAGAAATTTCACAGCATTTACTCCTGTCAATAAAAAGAGGTAGATCAGGCATGCTTTGTTGCCGGTGTTAATGGTGGTCGACAGTGATGGGCGACCTGAGGGGAAATTGATACTCCACGGTTGATTGCAGAGGCATTGGCCGGCATTCTGAGGTGTCGTAGGATGAAGACATAAACACAGGTAGAGTGACACAAGGAACACCTGACATGTTCCCCTGCTCTTGACACAGGAACAGACGTCTCTGCCGACTGACACTACCATCGCATACAGACATGTAATGTAGCCAGATAGCCAGGAGTTCCTATTAGAATCTGGCGAAGAAACCTGATCTTGGTGGATAGTGTGAATGTCCACGGTGGCTTACAAAACTAGGTGACACGTCAGGTCATGGAGGTTAGGTGTGAATACAGAAGCTAAGCCTAATAAAGTTGACTGAATCTACAGACTTGGAAGAAGATTATCGCATTGTCACAGTCTTGGTAGTAACAGTCTTGGTTGTCACAGTCTTGGTAGTGACACGCAATTAACGTTTCACTAAACCAAGGATTTATTCAGAAATACCTCTGCTTGGTATTTTTTCCATTTGATGAAGAAGAAACGAGAAAGTTGAATATCCATAACATAAAAAGCCAAGACCAAACAGACCAGAAAAAAACAGATACACATGACACACTTACACATATTCATTCATGAATAAACTTCCTTTACAGAAAAGAAAGTCATGGATTGTCAACATCTACACTACTCTGAAGAAAAACTTGTGATGCAGCTTTTTCTAGCAAGGGTGTTGCACCTACACAATTATTATTAACCTCATGTGGTCATTCTAGTTTATTTTTTTACCATGTGTCAGTGGGTGGAAAAGTGTACTTTTCGACCCACCTTCCCCTGGTCTTACTACAGGCACCAAGACCACATTCTCCTACTTTAGAAATGGAGAATTTTGTTTAATAAACATATATTTTGTATTATGGTTGGGTTATAACACTTGATCTTGACAACGCTTTAGACATATATGCTGAAAGGCATCATAGAAGGATGTTAACTACAGTTCTATACCATAAAAATGAAATAATATAATCACTGAAATTATGAGCCCCCCCTAAACTTAAAGTCTGGATCTGCTCCTGACATAGGTGCCACATACTTCATGTATTCTATATTTTGACCTTCCATGAACAACTATAACATATTAGAAAGATTATGCTTAATAGGCTCATCAAATCAAAGGCTTTGATAGGTTCTGCAGACGATTTAAAAAGCCATCTACATGTATTAGCAATATAATTCAAACAAGGCTTTACAGTCTGATGGGAGGTCTTAACTGGTTCATCGTAACTACCCCCTGTATTATTACTTTGCAGTCAGTTTTCCATGAAGCCTTTTAATGCTCATATTACGCTTGAGCCTGTAACACTATATTGCTTAAACCATTTATTATCATTGAAAGCAGATGCATGAATTATATTAAATATCATAATCATGAAAATCAGACCACGTACAAAAGCAAATACCACACAAGAAGAACTAGCTAGGCTGTGGTCTGAATTATGCATACAAGTTAAAATCTACAAACGCTTGTACATATGTACACAAGATTTACCTAAAAATATAAATTTGCCACAAACTATATATGGTACACCAAATACAGAGACATATTACTGCTTAATTGCATTTCATTCAGTCGTTCCATGGAACTTTACAGGTCAACCTGGGTTGGTATTACCCATGCACAGTGGGTCCAATACATAGCAGATAGTGGACACAAGGGAGCAGTGGCACTGGCCCCACACCTAGCCTGTGAAACCCGCACTAACCCATTGTTTGACTAGGGGTTAAGAACCCTTTAACATGTTCCCCAAGTCCATTCTGCACTAAATGGGATCAAAGAAACGTGGCACTAATGGCAGTATGTCATGAACGACTTGCCCTGGACCCGCCAATAATAAAGTATTGTGGCAGATTAACACCATAGATAGACACAGAGCTGTGCCTAACTCAGACCCAATGAACAACGGACCCATTACTTACCAATGAACAACAGTCTGAACAGACCCATTTGCATACCAATGAACAACAGACCCATTGCTTACCAATGAACAACAGACCCATTGCTTACCAATGAACAACAGTCTGAACAGTCCATTTGCATACCAATTAACAATTGACCCATGGCTTATCAATGAACAAGACCCATTGCTTACCAATGAACAACAGTCTGAACAGACCTATTTGCATACCAATTAACAATTGACCCATGGCTTATCAATGAACAACAGACCCATTGCTTACCAATGAACAACAGTCTGAACAGACGCATGGCTTATCAATGAACAACAGACCCATTGCTTACCAATGAACAACAGTCTGAACAGACCCATTTGCATACCAATTAACAATTGACCCATGGCTTACCAATGAACAAATGACTCATTGCTTACCATATTCACAGACCAATTGCTTATCAATGAACAATGGACCCATTGGCATTGCTTACATTGCCTATAAGAACAGTACAGGTATAAGGATGATAATGTGGAGATGGAATTACACGTATACTTGCCAGGATAAATACTCCTGTTTGCGCTGCATATTTGGCCTAGAAAAAAAAAATGATGATCTCATTGTGTACCATATCTTGGTGTGAATGTTCTCTATACAATCTAGGGCAACTTATTCAATCATACATTTTCATATCTTCATTACACATCTGTATGTTAAAGCTAGAAATTGGACATTTTTTAAATGAAGAATGTTAATATGTGCTTATGGCAACAAAAAAATGAAGTTCTCAAATTAAAACTGCACGGTCATGTCTGTTTCAAACCAATATACCACTTTAATGGAAAACTACTCAAAAGTCTCAAGTGCACATTTCAAATTGTAAAAGACTGCTTGTGGTAAATGGCTACAGTTTCTATTCCTGCAAATAATCATGAGAAATCCACACACACACACACACACACACATATGTTTATACATTTACACTATCCCCCATTTCCATCCACACTGCCAGTGATGGTATAAATTTCAATACATTTCAGTCCTAGCTTACCCTCTTAACACAACCCATGGATCTAGTAATGAATTTGTCAGATATCTGGATATACGTAGGAGAAAAGCTGGTCTAATGGGTGTTAGTGTCAGGGAGCGGCAGCCTCATTCACCACCACGTCTACACCAACATCGCGCACACCAACATCGGCCCACCTGCTGACAACACTGGCCACGATGCGTTTGTCATACATCAGATTATATCCACAGCAGTTAGACCTGCAAGTCGGGTTGGGAGCCGAGTCAATGAACACATAAATTAGTTGTTTTTCTCTCTTTAAAATATATGTGCTAAAACACATCTCTAATGACAACCATCGACTGTACAAAAAAAATAAAAGTGAAATATACCAGGATGCAGGTATTATTTCTGTTGTAATGACAGTTCACAAAGTTATTCTGTTTCTTCTATTATTTATTAATTATTAATTATTATTATTATTCGTTGTAAAAATATTAATGTGATTTCAATTGCTAACAATTATAAAATTAACATCTGCACTACAACCTGCTTTTTAATAGTAATAATTTGTGAATAAGAACTTTTATTTTAATTTTGAAATATTGTGTTTAATGTTTTCTCTGATTTAAGGAATTGCAACCTGGAACATATGGAATAAAGTAAAATTACTATTCCATGGGAATATCAGGACAAAAGCTAGTTGAAACCATACAAGCCTCTCAATGGCAGCCATGATACAAATGAAGGCTGGCAGTTCCAGCAAAAAACATAAAGACGTCAATGAGTTACCATCATAGATAATAACATGTACATGAAATATAGCACGGATGTCCAATAAAAGCCATCAGACCCTACAACTGGAACAACATGTTTGAGGTTCTATGATGACGCGACTCCATTCTTGCAGCAGTAACAGAATAAGTAGCCGCAGATGCTCCAAGATGATAATTACCATAGAATGTTTGATGGTAAATTCTGATAATTGACCCATATGCACGCATCATCCTTGTACATTTCTATCCACACGTACCAAAGGGATTATGTCTACCAGCTCCCTCCTCATTCACAACTCACGGCTCATTTAACATCACCCTTGCCCTGATACACAGCATGATTGTTCCATTAACTTATGATTGAAATCGTGTGTTGTAATTAAGTTATGATTAAAGCCAATATTGTAACCAGGTTGCAGGGGAAATTAACAGGCCAAGGGAAAGCAGATTCCCATCTGCAAGCTTGGCAATGTCAAATGTGATGCAATGGGTTAAATAACTGCCAGTCAGTGAGGGGAGAAAGTGACACAGGGGTTTATGGTTTGGCAATGAATATCATGTCAGAAATGTGTTAGTAGGGTTGTGGCTGATGAAGAGGTGACACTGAATACATTAGCTGCTAGAAGTCTCCCCAAAGCCATCAGAACTCCTACACAGAACACCTACACAGAGAACACCTACACAGACAACACCTACACAGAGTACATACACAGACAACACCTACACAGAGAACACCTACATAGAGAATACCTATACTGGGAACACCTATACTGGAAACACCTACAGAGAATAACCACATTTGGAACACCTACACTGAGAACACACAGCAGAAACAACTAATAGAAACTCTTACACTGGGAACACCTACACAGACACCTACACACAGAACACCTATACCGGGAACACCTACACAGAGAACACCTACACAGAGAATACCCACAAAGAGAATACCTATACTGGGAACACCTATACTGGGAACACCTACAGAGAATAACCACATTTGGAACACCTACACTGAGAACACTTACAGCAGGAACAACTAATAGGAACTCTTACACTGAGAACACCTACACATATAACACCTAAAATGGGAATACCAGAACACCCATGCAGAGAACACAAAGTTCAATGGGAACAGCAGAGTGCACCAGCAATCAAAGGTGTGCATGCACTGGGATATCAACCTGTGAAGACTGACTATTAGTTGGGGAAAAAGTTAAATATGTCAAGGTTTGAATAACCAAGTAAGATGCAACTTCAGGAAGTTTATGAAGGTGTTTGGAACTGTTTTTGTCTAGCTTGCAGAAAACAGGGAATAGATATACCTGGAAAGTTCACTCACTGACATGCTGGTTGTAGATTTAACACATGTGAAATAGTTTGGATTGTATAATGAATAACAAGAGAAGAATAATAAACTAGTCACGAAATATAAAACTACTACACTAGAATAATAAATATAGCATGCACTCATTTCTTTTTTGTATTGTTTTAATTCAAAACATACCATGTGATGAATGATACTAGTATGCATATGTACAAGTAATCTAGATGAAATACTATCTTGTTTGTGGTTCCTGAAAGTACATCCTAAATGCATTATCCATTATCAAAATCTGCAATGTCATCTACACATATACCTGTGCCAATTGATACAGGCCTGCTTTTCATGAAAATGTTCCACCGGTAGTCTGAGCCTAAATCAAAGTTTATGTTGTTCCTGCAATAGTATAAGCATGGCATACACCCTCAGTTAGGCCTGGACTAACATTCGACCCTATTGTGACACATAGGCTGTGTTCTGTTCCACATAACAATCATAGCACTATAAGCGTCTTAACTACATTGCGTTAACATGAAGTTACAAATCTCTCAGCGGCCGCCGGGTATCATCGTTCTATGGAACGGGGGCTAGGTTAGTGCTTCTCAGAACACAAAATGAATTCTCAATCTTAAAACTAGTACCGTACCATCAATGTTTGGTAAATCTATCAAATCCTTCTGTATTGGTGTTTTCACTACCTGAGAGAAAGTGAGAGATAAGGTCAGTTGTAGTATACATTAAAGCCACGCGGTATCTGTATGGAGGGGATAGTATTGGGTGCATGTAGACAAGATTAAATGCTAATTACTTGGTTGTAGAGCATGCACCAGTGCACCATTTCCAGCATAGGTGTCATCACTAGGGCCCCGTTTCACAAATATTTGTTTGTTGCTTTTTTATTTAATTTAGAGTTTCTTTATAGAATCTTTCACTAATATCACGACTTGTCAGTTTAGGGCAGGAAGAAACCCGCAACATTTGTGGCGCTGAATGTTGCAGGAATCCTGTAAGAACCAGCTATATGAGTTCATAAATATTGGATACCATCATAATAATATGCTATATTTGTGATAGGCACCTGTGCATGGAACTAGTTACGAATCTCCTAAACCAGTCCTAAAAGCTATTGCCTTGTAACAAGTGTTTCACAACGATGTCACACTTCTCATCTCTTCCTAAATCGACACCTAATTTTAGGAGGTGATAAACTGGGCCATAAAGTTCACAGGAGCCCCTAAATTTAAGATGTTGTAAAATGGGAGGCCAGCCTGCAAGATTACGAAACATTTGAGTACGATTTCATGCTCGAGCTGAAATATTAAATGTGGATTTGTGAACAATATTTTGAGTTGAGCCTGAGTTTGTACTTCAAAAGTCTTGTGGCCTGGCTTCGATTAATTTTAAACAAGGTATACACTGGACAATTATTAGCAGTTGGCATATAGAGGGTTAATTTGGCAGTGAATTGCGTTGCTTCAAACTGAGATTCAGCATGAGTCAACCGATTAGTACCGATTGAACAAAAAAAAACAATCTAGCTTTTAAGTCTGGTCAACCAAGAAATCAGATCTTCATGGTCTATCGGAATCTTCACGTACCATTGTGATCTTCAATGTCCATATAGATGTATAAACCCTAGTTGGTAGGACCCCGGTCACCCATACTGGGTACAGGTAGTCATGTCAATGTCCAATATGTTTAAGCACTATGACTTTTACTTCTAACTTGCTACTAATACTAATACTAATAAAATTAGAATTTTGACATTCTACGTACATGTTGGCATAGCTTATACATAGGCCTCGTTTGTAATTAAAGGTTACACACATAACCATTTATTACAGGTTTACAGTAACATTCAGTGTTATGGACATTGCAAATTGCAGTTCTATGGGTGTTGCAAGTTTCATCCTGCTTGCAACATATATTTACAACATTGGGCATATTATAATACACTAAGTATAAAGGGAAACCATTGTACAACATTTGGGACATAGCATACCTACATAATTATATTAATAAGCAGGTACACCATTGAGTCTTGAATGAGCATATAACTGCTTAATTCTGTGATTATAAAAATGATAAGTTTCCCCCTCCATTTGGGAAACATAAAAATGATAAATAATAATAATTAGATGTATATAGCGCAAGTGCAACATGCTTGCAGCGCATATACATATATTATAAACAGGTACATAATTGAGTCTTGAATACTTAATTCTGTAATCATGAAAAGGGAGCTAGCAATTGTCTGAATTACTTTCTAATTTCTATTCCCATTAAAGGCATAATATCACAGATATTTATGGTCGTTTGGGACTAGTTCTTAGCTACAACTGCAAAATACATTCA
>JAUTBZ010126218.1:0-15034 GCA_032361785.1 Lepetodrilus galriftensis | reverse complement strand
AATGTGTTGCTCTGCGCTTTGCACATACACCACTACACCTGCAGTAGATTGTAGGAACAATAGTCATGACGTAATAATGGGAACAACGTTTTTTTCTCAACTGGTTCTTAATGAACGCGCAGTTATATGAGCTTGCCGCTTATCATCATAGTAGTTGTAATTATTAGGAGCCTCCCTGTACCCGGAAGTCAGTTTCACAATGAGGCTCACGCCATTACTTTCCATCCCTATTGTTATTCAAGAATACACTCTCCACAATTTGTATCAATTATTGTTAAACCTGATAATAATTTTCTAACATTGCGACATGACTGGATATAGTTACACAGTATTACACAGTATGACTACTAACACTCGGCTGTCTGCAGGTCGCTGGCCCAAGGAGACGCCAAGGAGTACTACAGTGAGATTCAGAGCATTCTCAATCAGATGGGAGTCCCCCACATGCCCATGGCCCGCGTAGCCCGCTACGACTCCAAGCCCTCTGCCAGTTCCACCCGCCCGCGGTCTCCCAGCGTGTCACCCACGGGGAGAGAGGACGATGCCCCTAAGGACAGGTGAGGCATACGGGCGTGTTTCGCGTAACTTTGCCGCAGCAACATCGTGGAGTTAGTGTCTTGGTGGAGTTAGTATCTGTATGAGGTGTGACAGTCTGCAGTGGTTTACCAGAGCTTATCCGTGTTTTCAACAAAGTCTGGCAATTTCCGGACATTTTCAATTTGACAAATAATCCACGTACTTGATATTAAATAAATATTACAATTTACTTTATTTTTAGGGATATAGATATTCCTATAAATATTCAATACAATAGTTTTGTGAGAATAGAACTGTTTCCTTATGTGGTATTAATTTTTATCTAGTGATTGCCATTTAGAATATTAATATTAGTTTGATACAGCTAGTGCTAGTGCTGAGATATTGACAGCCATTAGGCTAGAAGTAAACTAGCTAGCTGATCTAGTGGATCAAATTCTAATGATTAATTTAGTAATATTTTTCAAACCGTAACATATGATAGTGATAGTATGGCCATTTTGATGGATAACCATTAGTGTATGGTATAGAGTGTAGAGGTGTGGCAGACACTGACACTGTATGTACAGAAACAGTACAGACAATACATATGTACTGTATTGATGCTGTACAGAAAGAGTACAGACAGAGTGAAGATATACATGCATTCTATAGACGTTGTGCAGTACACACATAGTGAAGATATACATGCATTCTACAGACGTTATGCAGTACAAACACAGTCAAGATATACATGCATTCTACAGATGCTATACAGTACATACTCAGTGAATATTATGTACAGACATATTACCTTATCATAACCATACACAGTACAAACACAGTCAAGATATACAGATATCTACGGACACAGCACAGTACGTACTCAATACATTTTCTGTATCTAAACACTTTACATCATAAACAGACACCACATGCACAGCAAACACATAACATCATACAACATTAGTACAACATTTTGTGAATGTTACTGATATAATGTAACAGACATATTGTGACGTTGTATAACGTTATGTGTTTGCTGGGACATTACAAATACATGCATTGCAGACACAGTATATACAGACACAGTACACAGTACGTACTATAGCTCAGGTATAGTTAGCGTGTTGTTACTTACCTGCCCTCTAGGAAGAGTCCGGGGAAAGGTGGGCGACGCACACCCACACCCACAACCTCCAAGAAAATAGCGGTCAATAGCGCTGACAAGTGAGTGGGGAGACAACTCTAGCATATAGTCACAACCCTCCCACATCAAGGAACCAATGTCTATCACACTGCGTCAGTTTTCTTCAGTTCAGTTAGGGCATCAAGAGATGGAGATAAACATTTTTGTCACATTTTTGGATTGTAATCATGTACTTTCATAAAGGCATGCTCTGGAGAATAAACTTGCCTACACATGGGGATCGTGCACTTATTAGATATGAGAGCTTCGAGAAACGATACCCTCAGGGATTACCCCTTTGGCTCAGTCAGTAGAGTGTTGTACTCACAATCCAGTTACTCGGGTTTGAATCCCAGGTGACATGATTCTGAAAATGTTATTAGAGATCCACGTTTTCCTCTTTCTAGACTTTTACCACCCCAAATATATGATTGCATATAAAAAAAAAGGCTGTGTATATTTAAAGCATTCGATCAAGCTGCTGACTGGACTGATTTTGACAAAGTGTGATATAGATGTCGGTTATCCTCTCTATAATGTTTACATATCCAAGTTCCAAGCTTCTCCGCTTTCTAAACTTGTGCACAATTTATGATATATTGTTTCTTTAAATACTAGTAGCTTTTGCATATTTCACTATTTCTAGATATATCTCGTCTCATCTGGATATGCATTATGTTACTGGTCTCTTTCTCAACTTTTGGTTGTGAACAACTTGTCTGTACCCTTCACTCTGAAGACTGGTCATCTTTAGAGGAGGTTTTATTTCATTTCATTTTAACACTTTCATAGAAATAGAATCTGCTTATGTTTTGCTTGTTTGTAGTCATGCTTGCTTTTCAGTTTCAAACCCACATAACTTTAATAGCCTAACTGTAGTCTTCTCTTCTTTTCCTGTCATAGACTATTTGTACACACTGTTTAACCATCTCCCTGCTGAAGGCAAGTTAACTTGCCCGATCACATGGAGAAATAGAACACTTTGATTTTATTCAGCAGGGAGAAGGTTAATGATATACGCAGAGGGGTGGGAGGTAGTGCAAAGGTGTAATGTTGGAATTTAGAGACAAAGGCCCACGGAAGTCTGGCATCGATGTTTGTGAAAGTTACCTTTTTGACGCGATCATGACAGGATGTGCTGTCTGAACCATGGCGATGCAGATATCACCCTTGGTCTGTCAGTACCAGTAGGTGCTCGCAGGTTTACTGCAACATTCAGAGCTACAGATGTTGTGGGGGTTCCTCCTCTCCTAAACCATGATATAAGTGAAAGAATCCTGAAAGTGGCGCAAACCACAATTTATAAAGAAATAAGTAATATATATATATATAATGATTATTATTATTATCATTTATCATTAATTTAGTGTGTTCCAATTATATTATTATTATTATTATTATGATGTCAAAGAGAAACAAAATTATAATTGTATTTTATATTTTTTATTATTAATTATTTAATATAAAATTAAAGATTTTGTTTGTTTGTTTAAATATCATTATCATTATTATTATTTAAAAAACTGCTCTAAACCTCAATTAAACCATTGTCATCAACATCATCATCTGTGCGTGTTCCCAGTGCAAGTTGATCCAGTTCTTGCTGTGCCGCCAGGAAGGCAAGATGGTGATAATGTCGGTGTGCCGGCAGATGTTGGTGCCAGGACACCAGGCCAACCTGCACATCATCTCTCAGGTGTGCGACATGCTCAATCAGGTGTACAAGGTCTACAGGGACTCCGAGTCGCAGGCGGTGAGTCCATTCCTCCAGCTCATCCTCTAACATTTTCAGGCGGTGAGTCCATTCCTCCAGCTGATCTGTCAACATTCGCAGTTCACTGTTGTATTTTATGGAGTTTTCTGGGTGGGTGGTAGCGCAATGGTTAGAACGTAGGACTTCGGAGCCAAATTTTAGAGGGTAGTAGATCAGTGGTACAGTCAGATCGTATTTTATTCTGGTCACTTCCTTTTTTTGTTAAAATGTGACCAGTAAGTGAAACAACCTGTGCATCCTTTCGCGAAGCTCTCTTCTCCACTAAGAGACCTCTCTCTTTACCGATAGCTAATACACTGAAAAGAGAGTGCTATAATCTCTTAGCAGATAAGAGATCTTTGTAAAGGGATACCCTCATCATCGAAACAATCATTCAAAATGAAAGTTATTTCCCTGCATAGCAATATACAGAATGGTTGTATTGAGTAATATTATGTAGTTGGAAATCCTTAATGTTTAACCCTCTCCATGCTGGAGGCAACTGGAGATGCCCTAAAGAGCTGTGTCTTGGCCTAATCCAGCAGGGGGAGGGTTAAAGTTGACCAGTACATGATGTGTTTCAGGCCAGCGAGATGACGAGTTCAGCGATGACCAACACTTGGAAGCGGAAGGTCATCATTGACCAGTCCGACATGTATACGCACGTGTTCTCCGTCTTCGAGGACTGCAAGGTAATAAACACGGGACAGAGAAATTTCATTCGGATCGACGTTGCGACATCACCAGCTAACATGATCGGACCATTTAACTGGTTTGTCAACAGACAGTTGTGGTTTCAGCAGAGAATACGCCCAGGCTGTAGGCCCCAAGCCACGTCCAGAGCAAATAAATCGACCCCTGGACAAATAAATCTAGGGATTTCCATGGATCTGTGGAAAATGTCCATGATAGGTTTAAGATTTCAAAAATGACTGTGTGGTCGTGGGATGCCCATATAAAAGAATTTGCTGTTAATTTTAAATTTCTTTTCAGTGAACCTAGTCAGTCATCACCTTGTGCATTATTATCTCATCTGAGTACCGTTATTTCCTGTGTATAATGCACACTTTTATACCCCAAAACTGACCTCTCACGTGGGGTGCGTATTATATACAAGTACAAAATAAAAATAATAAAATCAAGACGAGTAAAAAATAAATCAAGACTCATTATACATGGTAGCGCATAATACACGAGTAAATATGGTAGTTAGAATAATTAAACATACTTTTATGGTAAATGGTAAAGAAAATAATATATGTATATACTGTATCTATAATTTGATTCGCACGAATAAGTCAATTTTAGCATTTGCGTGTAATTTGCGTCCATGAAATATAAGTGTTTTACAGTAGTTAATGCACGAGGAGCCAGTCTCTTATTGTCGCCAGGCTCAGTTAATACACAGGTTCAGTTAATAGCCGAGGATTCTCAGCGTCACTGATTTATTATTTTTCTGGCTTGTTGAAGGACATCAAGTACAAGTTCATGGTCGCTGTCCTCATTGAGTACATCCGATCCCTGAACCAGTTCAACATTCCAGTACAGGTTAGTGTACTGTCACTAAATCAGTCTATTTAATTTGATCTTTGATAAACAGTAAATGTCCAAATGAAATACATGAATTTGGTTTTGTCGAGAGTTTTTGATTGTAAAGATTGATTCTAAAGTTGGAAAGCTCTATGATTGATTGAGGCAAGTACATTTAAAGGCATACAATCTTGGTTTATTGACATAATTCATGCTCATGCGTATTTTACCTGAAAGTATGTACATTTGATTAGTCTATCATGACATGAAAAACACAAGAATAAAATCAAATCAAATATACATACTTTCAGGTAAAATATGTTTGACCATGAAATATGTCAACCAATCGTGATTGTATATCTTTAATTTCATTGTATGCAGTTCTGATTGTGCCATGTATTTTTGCAGCACTATTTGTACGAGCTCATCATCAACATATTGGTCCACAACAACTGCTTCTACCAGCTGCACCAGTTTCTACAGTACCACGTGCTCAGCGACTCAAAACCTCTGGTACGTTGCATAACTCATTGCAGGACATTTTTCTTTAAAATTGTGTGCATTTGAAACAAATGATTTCGCAATGAAAATTTTAATTATGAAATACTGTATACAAAATTCTATGAAGGTTTACCAGCTAAGCTCAGAATTCTCTATTTTTCGAAAGTTTGTTCACCAAAACATACTCTGAAAAGATTAGTCATCTCAGGGCCTGTTCTTTAATTTTCTATTTTTATTTAAATGTACAATTTTATTATATATTCAGAAGGATATATTTATAACAATTTTTGCAATTCAGAACCTGTTTTATCGCCTGTTGACAATTTTAATTGTGACTAATTTTTATTTAAATTACGAAAATTAAAAAGTAATTTAAATTTTAATTGTCGTGCACATACACTATTATGAAAGGAGGCTCATTATCTATTGTCGCACATGTTGCAGGCGTGTCTGATGCTGTCTCTGGAGAGTGTGTACCAGCCTGCACACCAGTTAGCTCTGGACATGCTCAAGGTTAGTGGCATGACGCGGATAGTGCGTCGGACCGTAAATTAAAATGCTCGAGTTTGAACACAATTTTTGGTGCCAGGTATCTTCTTTCAACAGTTTCATATGAAAAAATTGTTTCACTTGAACCAGTTTTGGCCGTGGATCTTACCGTGACATATATGTCTGTCGCCTATGGGTGAAACATTCCCAATGCGACGTAAAGCATTATTTAATTCATTACTGTGGCATAATTGTTGTAGGCCATCCTCCCATAATAAAACAGGCCGAGATTATGAAACGGGGTGAAATGTAAATGTAAACGTTAGTGATTTTTTTTCATTCACATGTAAAATGTAAAATGTGAACAGGTATATTTTTCCTATTCTAGCGACTACAAACAGCCAATGAAGAGATCATCGAAGTTCTTTTGTCCAAACACCAACTACTTCCTGCGTTGAGGTCAGTATTATTCTATTGTCCATCACAATGTAGCCAGGAGGCTGCTCCTTTCTAGCTGTTCTGTTTGTACTTTCTGTCCGTCCCATGTGCAGTTACCAAGGATCAACACAGCACAGTGTAACTGTGCATGCATCGGACAGAAAGTACAGACAGAACAGCTAGAAAGTAGCAACCCCCAGGTGTAATACTAGATGCTCTTTGGCCAGAGGGCTTACCCCTTTGGCTCAGTTGGTAGAATGTTGGACTCACAATCCAGCAACTCGGGTTCGAACCTCAGGATTGATACGGTCCTCGGTTGCAATGGTGCCCAATGTGTGCCGCCAGGTGTGATACGAGATGCTCCTTGGCTTGGCCAGCTGGTTTACCCATTTGGCTCAGTTGATACTCAATCCAGTAACTCGGGTTCGAATCCCAGGATCAATGTGGTCTCCGGTTACAATGGTGCCCAATGTGTGTAGCAAGGGTCCTGCCCCTTTCTAGCTGTTCTGTCTGTACTTTCTGTCCGATGCATGTGCAGTTACCAAGGATCAACACCGCAGTGTAACTATGCATGTGTCGGACAGACAGAACAGCTAGAATGGAGCAGCCCCCTGGTGTGATATGGGCCTACTTCATGCAGCTTCTAGAGGAAGCAAGGCTAGAGTTACATCACGAACATGCGCACAAAGCACGAAAACTAGATTAGACATGCGCAATGACACTTCAGTGCTAAACTAGTGTAACCGCCCGAAGTAGGCCATGGGCAGTAGTATTAACATTTGTCTGTCGGTAGAGCATTGGACTCGTAACAATTTTCTGGAAATTTCCTAGCTTGGGACTCCCAGTAGTTCCACTTGTAACGTTCCAATGTTCCGGTATTTCAGGTTTATCCGCAGTGTTGGAATCCAGGACACGGTGTCGGCGCGGAAGTTCCTGGAGACCGCCATGACAACGGAGGACAACATGCTCTTCTACACCGTCTTCAAGTTCTTCGAGCAGAGAAACCTGAGACTGAAACAGAACCCTCGCTTTCAACCAGGTAACGTTCGTCGGGATTGATTGAATTTGTGATTTTCGATGCAGCGGGAATATTTCGCCTATATGCAACGACAGCATTTGAAGAAAATTGAGATGACTTTAGAGACTATTAGTTTTACCATGTACAACTTCAAATGCAAGAATTCCTGCATATTAATGGCACATCATTTTGTTGATGACATATTATTAATGTGCACGTTCGGACATATAATTCAATGTGTGCAAGCCTGTTAAATATCACAAGATAAAAAAAATTAGGACGCAATATGCCGGAATTCTTGCGTTTGAAGTTGAACAGGAGTATGATGAGAAAATTAAAATATTTTCATTGATTATAATTCTTCATCCTGTCTTTGAATCCATCTTCCTATAGCTTGTATGTTATCAGAATATATTTTTAATGTTTTATTCCAGGTGACTATTGTGATCAGTACGTGCAACAGTTCGAGTCCATATTTGGTGTGGATGCCCTGGCTCCAATACCAGTGGTATCTGGATAGAACCGGTTCAACCCAACTCAAGGGAATGTGCAATCATCGAACAATATTAACTCTCTCCATGCTGATGGCAACTGAAGATGCCCTAAAGAGCTGTGTATGTGCCTAATCCAGCAGGGAGAGGGTTAAACATGTATATTGAGTTTACATCAAACATTTGATAAATATAATTACCGATTATATAACATTTGTACCGAAATTTGTATTGTATAGTGCTAATGATAGTAATGTGTAAATAGTAAACATGTATTCAATTTCAAACCATTATCAATTTGTGCTGAAAGGTTGAGCTGTTTATATTATTAACCAGCTTCATGCTTTCGGCAACTGGAGATGCCCTAAAGGCACTGTCTGTGCCTAATCCTGCAGGGAGAGGGTTAATCTTGTGAATATATGTTAAAGTGCTGAATGCCTGGGTTTTCCTATGGCTCATGATACAATTACAATAACAGGAGACTGGCATCTGTGTTAAATTTCAATAAAATTTGAAAACTGATATTATTTCAATAAAATTTAAGTTATTATTACGGTACCAACATATTGATTCGAATGCACTGAATATGTTACATGTTATTAATCTCGAATAATAATCATACCACATTTCATGACCATGATGGTCAGATGTTACTGAAGGTCTGCAAATCTGCAATAACATAACTGAAGTACGGTTAGCGCCATGGACCAAGGCTGTTGCAGATAAGACCAATGATAACTACATTATCCAGTGAGTGAATATGGAGTTTAACGTCGCTGCGGGAATCTTTCACCCATTTGCGACGAGTGCATTATCCAGAATATATGATAATTCTAGTGATTTGATTGGTGGAGAAGTGACCTGGTAAAAGACGTACACCCCTGTTGAATTGTAGTTAACAGTAGTGACCTTATTAATAATTTACAGTGACCTTATTAATCAGTGGCAGTCATATTAGGCTTGAAATTACAAATTTGTTTTATGAAAAGATTTTGGATAAATTTGTTGCCAAGGATTTCTGTGGTTTTACAAACTGAAATTTCTCGTACACCTCTTGACAGCGGATTTCTCATGGCATACAGGAAATTTCATCTTAAAAATCTGTACACCTCAGAAATTATTTTGGCGACTAATATTACTTGCAAATAATCTGTGTATGTGCAACTGATAAATGAGAGGCGACAATGGGTACTGGGACGATAGTTTGAACATGAACAAGATTTGTTGTCTGAAGCATCACCCTAGATGGAATGGAAAGGTTGAATTTACTCCTCAAGACCATGAATTTAATTGGGATTTAGACCCACTTTCAAAATTATTTCACTTTCTTTAGTTTCGGGCAATGGGAAACCTGCAACATCCATATCACTGACTGTTGCAGTAAAATGAACACTGGCTGGTACTGATGAATCAGATTGCCAGGGTACAGCCAGTACATCCTATCATGATTTGCAAACATTGATTTGAATATGGGGCCCGTTGCACAATACTCTTGTAGCGCTACAATAGTTGTAAATGGGCTCCCGCCACAATAGAAAGCATTGACCTTACAATAGTTGTAGCATACAAGAGTGTCGTGCAATGGGCCCCTGGTCCACTGTTTTACCATTAGGGATGCTCGATTTCAGTTTATGCCGCCTAGCAGCTTTATACTCTCGTGACCAGCGTACGCCGGCTAGGATTTCTAGACTCGGCTAGACTGGGCTGGCCGACAACCATTTGGTAGGTACTGAGTAGACTGAGCCAAGTCTGACGTGGTTTTGTTTTTTTGCGCATCGCCATGTGACCATACTCTCGAACCAGAAAATACGGCTAGGCGGCAAAAGAAACGCAGGTATTGCACTGCTATGCCACCCGTCCCTCTCGAGAGCATGGCCAACAATAAGGCTGTATAAAACATAATACTTGGTATGTAAAAAATATTTTTTTTATTCAAAATAACAATTGGTTTCCCATCTTTGACCAAAGAACTGAGACTTGTTCAATTGGCAATGAAACTGAAATCACAAGTTCAATAATTCGTAAACATAGCAAAACATAACACAACACTTGGCAAATCCAAATACAATGAACCTATCATAATCTTGTCTTTATGTCGGAAGAGTTGCAACATAGCTTGGAAATACTTCCAATATAAGGGGCAATACTTCCAATATTATTTGTAGCTGATGTGTATTAGCTACCGGAACTGCTTCCTAATTCTCCATGTATAGCTGTAAATTTACAACTGGGGCTATTCCTGCAAACTGAATGATTTGTCATCTACATTAGTTTCAAATTGCCACAAAACATGACCGTCTGCTTTATGAAAGGTTCACTATACATGGTCTTCTTTCTCCCCGAGATCAACAAGAAAGGATAAATTATATCACTGATTTCATACATGCAACAACATTCTGAAAATACCACATACAATCGAGGATAACAAAATAACATAACATCAACAACAAAAATAAACAGTTTGCCTAAAAGCTGGCATACTTTACGGAGATTCATGATCCCTCCTTAAAACTAAATGGTCTGACCATCTGAAGTGTATGTAACATTGCATATGAAAACGTGAATATTGCATAACCTGACAGACACCCTAGACATCTGGCACTGGCGACTGATCGATGTACAAATCGTGTCGTATGCCTTGAAACTGAGTGCATGCCAACAGCCTATTCCCTTTCCACTCGCGCATGGCCATTTGTAAATCCGTTTTCGTGTCCGTGGGCGTTGACGCCGTTGACGGAGCTTCCAGCAAACCCATTGGCTTCCTTCTTGGAATTCCGTTTACCTCTCGTTAGATAGGCCTGTATGTAGAAGTTTCCGAAGAGACAGATCAAAATCACCACGTAGCTCGTCAACAATGTCTGACCCCAGAGCGGGAAGTCGCAGCCTATGCGGACAGCGTTGGTAGAATGCAAGAACATGCAGCAAAACTGGACCTGGAAATAGACGGATGATAATGTCAAGTGTTGAAGCTAGAGATGGGTGTGGGGTCATTATTTGATGTCTACCTTATTTTGATTCTTCACTTGAATGAGTGTTGAATAACGGCCAAACAAATCAGATCAATTTTTTATTGGGATTTAGAGCAGCTTTCAAATGAGTGAGTACAGTATGGTTTAACGTCACTTTGGGAATCTTTCACCTATTTGCGACAATCTTCTCTCAAGATTAATTCACTTACGGCTTGTCAGTTTATGGCAGCATGAAACCTGCAACATCCTTAGTGCATAATGTTTGAGTAAACATGTACGTACAGACAAACCAAGAAACATAACTGCATTGCCACAGTACAGACTACTCATTCTATCATGATCACGTCAGAAAGGTAATATTCACGAACATTATAATAATAATAATAATATTTATAATATATTTATATAGCGCCGAGTTCCAGCTAGGCTGCTCACAGGCACTTAACATTATACCTGCCTAGCAAGCGGTTCGCTGTGAACATGTCACCTAGACAAGGTATATAGACAGTTGCAGATATTAACCAAGATACACTGTTGTGAACAAGTGAGTTTTAAGGGCTTTGCGGAAAGTAAAGAGATTTAGCAGCTTTAACAGAGTCAGGCAGACCATTCCACAATCTTGCAGAAGAAATTTTGAAGGCACGATAGCCGAAGTTTGATGTAGTTTTTGAAATGGTGAGAATGTCCTTGCTTTTAGATCTGAGATTACGGATTGGTTTGTTGCTGGTCTCGAAGGACTAGATTTGAAACTGGGGCCTTGGCCTTTGGCCCCTAAGTCCAATGTTCTAAAATGTTCAGCCTCAAATCTGATTATCAGATTAATAATAATCAGTCTTACAATCCATCCACTGATTATTTATAGAATGCACTGTCTGTACTGATTTGTCAGTACCAGCTAGTCCTCGCAGGTTTACTGCAACTTTCAGCGCTACAGTTGTTGCAGGCTTTCTCCTGCTGTAAACTGACAAACCGTGATATGTGAAATAATCTTGAAAGCCTCTAAACCCCAATTCAAACCAAAAACCAAATGCAAAATTATTGACAATAATGATCTTTTATATCTAGTTGTCGTCGCCTATGGGCGAGATATACCCGCCGTGACGTAAAACATTAATTCAATCAATTAAATTTAGTTGGACACAATATATATTAAAGCGACTAAGGATTTTACCTATGCCCATTTTTATTATTGGTCATATGCAATATATAGGGCAATATTTGCAAGAATCTGAGCTTTCAGAGATGAAAATGCACAAAAACCCATCGAAATACGCTGTTTTACTTGGCGAATGTAAACAATCGTTTGTTTTGAAATTGGCGAGGCCTTCTGATCACAGGTTCCTCGCACATAGCGTACTCATCACAGGTTTCTCTGCACGGAACGCACAGGTTTCTCGCACATAGCGTAACTTGTATGGTCACATGTCAACATTGCATCGTCCTGTTCAACAGGCTATGTAAATAAATGACTTAAAATGAGCATATTTATCAATAGCATGTAAATTGGAAGGAATCCATCACATTATGTGGTGCAGGATCATCAGCTCTATAAGTTTGATTTTGGTGTATGAGTCACTTTAATTACATTGCGGTGGTACATACCAGTTGAAATCTGGTGATGTATCTCTTCCACCACAGCTTGCCTTTCAGTGCAGGGATGGCGGACAGGCCGTAGTAGGAGTACATCACGATGTGGACCAAAGAATTCAGACAACTGCTAAACCAGGCTGAAAATAGATATCATCACTAATATCATAATATTCTGTTATTTATTATTTTGATAATTCTCATGAAAAAGAAAAAAAGATGAAATTATCTGAGTTATCTAGATAGTTTTAGAAGTCTCATAACCCAAGCAAGCCAAAATCGCGAATAAATATTTAATTTTCATTTTTAAAACTTGGAATTTCAGAGAAAAAGAACAAAATATGTATGGTTTGTTCGGCCAGTCAGGGCTTAAGACATATGCCTGATGTACAGGCCCGTGGCAATTTAAATTGAACTGCAGGCAACCTACTTTTTAACATTTAGCACCTTTGGTGCCTTTGATACTTGTCCTGACTTGCTCTGTGGGCAAGTAACTCAGAAAGTTAGTCTGGAGCCCTGCCAGCTGAACACTAAACATCTTACAACACGAGCAATATAACTCACACATGCCCCCAGGAATAAACATGACAGTCCACCACCAGATATTGAGCATGGTGGCGTGGTGAACACGTGTAGGAATGAGATCTGGTTGAATTTCTTTCTTAGGATCATGAGCAGTGTGTCGTTGAACTCGATCAACTTGGAGATGAAGTACACCCATAGAACATTAGCCACCTGAAAGAAAATTGAAATGTCAGGAACCTAAACAAGCACTTGTGATAATTTGATAACCAAATTGCATGACTTATGTTACACGATTCTTGGATTTGCATACATTGAGATGACTTTATGCTATTTTATAAATATCAACTAAATTGTACGAGTGTGTGTTAATTGATTAACTCTTGCCATGCTGGAGGCAACGGGAGATGCTCTAGAGAACAGTGCCTCTTTCACCAATTATACACGATGATACAAAGTACATAAAATACTAATATAGACAAAGTTAATAATATTTACTGTAACATAACTACATACATGTAGATACAATTTCATTTAGATTTAATTTTAATTTACATGTAACAAATTAACAATACATAATTAATTTGCGATTCAGATTCCCATTTGAATGTAAAAGACTGGATGGAATATCTACTCTTAGTTTTCATCATCAGATGGACAAAACAAAGATTAGATAACATTACTCTCATCTCTTTTGGGTTTTTCCATGTGTCCTTGTTGTAAACCCCACACCACACACCATATCCTGCGTCAGCCACACTCAGTAATATCTGGAAATAGAATTAAAATTAAAAATCAATTTAGTTTCCAATCTGGCACATCAAGAACCACAGACATTCTTTTTACATCATGTACACAATAAAATTAATTAAGAGCCAGTAGCCATTTTTAGATATTAATTTACCGTAGCTCTATATTATTTTAAGAACAAAGAATTTTCAAATGTTAGTGGCTCCAGTAAAGAACTCGCAGAATGACACCAGCTTCTTCAAGTCAAATTTTGGTAGAATTCTTCACAACAAAATATCTTCCAGCTTTTAATTTATTTTGTTGATTGAGTCTATTATGAACAGACATAACATTAAGCAGGGTTTCTCTGAACGCGCAATCCTGCGTCCCATACACAGATTTCAAGTTTGGACGCACTTTATTAATAAAAAATTGTTGATAAGCATATCAACATGTGTCCCCGGGACTCTAAAAAATTGAAACCTAAGTGGAACCCTGAGTGACATAGCTGTACTTGGCTGGAAGATGTACCAGAAATTTCAACTTATAACACCATGTACTAGTATACCCCGGAAATCTCGCTGGTAATGAATTTATCCAAAATCGTAATAGTAGACATACATACTTTCAAGAAAGTGAACTTGTGAATATTCATGCAGAATGTCTTGCTAAGGTAAGAGTCAAGGGCAGCAGTGTTGACATCACAGTCATCTATGAGCTAATAACCCAGCAGTACTTAATTCTGTTCAGGACTCACTTTATGTGGTACCCCTGGCACACATTTAGAGGGAAACTTGTATTACACATATTCATTGTCTTGTTGGATCTACGTTGGCACATGGTCCCCTGCATTGCATGACTGACCGCTCAAGTTATTGAAGCATGTTTGAGCTCAGCTGGTGCATGGATGGGTGACCAAGAACCTGAGAGTATTTATGATTCATTCCTGCCCCACACTGAAGCGCAAGCTGAAAAACCTGTGGCGTCACCTTAGGCAAGTGGCTGTTCGAAAATACCTCTGTTTACACAGAGAATGGGTACCCAGAAGAATAAGATGGACACGTGAATTTACCTTGGAGAACGTGGAATGGCAACTTGGGTTGTATGTGCCCCAGGGAGTTGAGAAGGAATTGAGTGCACACAGATCCAATGACCGGGATAATAATGTCGCACCATCAGCGTTTCAGATGGGCGTCGGCCATCGGACATTGACCGACTATTTTCGCAAATGTCCGAATTTATTAGAGACCAGTCGGACAGTTGTCCGATTTTTAGATAAACCCTATCTATTTACGTTATATA